>OZ010609.1:7104673-7114673 GCA_963932145.1 Acanthosepion lycidas | reverse complement strand
CAATGTAAATAGTGTAAATAGTTACAATACCTCATCTGAGAAATAGAGACAGATGTTGAAGGTGAATATGGCAATAAAGATGAGGACAACAGTCCTGGCAATGTAAATAGTGTAAATAGTTACAATACCTCATCTGGGAAATAGAGACAGATGTTGAAGGTGAATATGGCAATAAAGATGAGGACAACAGTTCAAACAATGTAAATAGTGTAAATAGTTAAATACCTCATCTGGGAAATAGAGACAGATGTTGAAGGTGAATATGGCAATAAATATGAGGACAACAGTTCAAACAATGTAAATAGTGTAAATAGTTACAATACCTCATCTGAGAAATAGAGACAGATGTTGAAGGTGAATATGGCAATAAAGATGATGACAACACTCCAAACAATGTAAATAGTGTTAATAGTTACAATACCTCATCTGAGAAATAGAGACAGATGTTGAAGGTGAATATGGCAATAAAGATGAGGACAACAGTCCAAACAATGTAAATAGTGTAAATAGTTACAATACCTCATCTGAGAAATAGAGACAGATGTTGAAGGTGAATATGGCAATAAAGATGAGGACAACAGTCCAAACAATGTAAATAGTGTAAATAGTTACAATACCTCATCTGAGAAATAGAGACAGATGTTGAAGGTGAATATGGCAATAAAGATGAGGACAACAGTCCAAACAATGTAAATAGTGTAAATAGTTACAATACCTCATCTGAGAAATAGAGACAGATGTTGAAGGTGAATATGGCAATGAAGATGAGGACAACAGTCCAAACAATGTAAATAGTGTAAATAGTTACAATACCTCATCTGAGAAATAGAGACAGATGTTGAAGGTGAATATAGCAATAAAGATGAGGACAACAGTCCAAACAATGTAAATAGTGTAAATAGTTACAATACCTCATCTGAGAAATAGAGACAGATGTTGAAGGTGAATATGGCAATAAAGATGAGGACAACAGTCTGAACAATGTAAATAGTGTAAATAGTTACAATACCTCATCTGAGAAATAGAGACAGATGTTGAAGGTGAATATGGCAATAAAGATGAGGACAACAGTCCAAACAATGTAAATAGTGTAAATAGTTACAATACCTCATCTGAGAAATAGAGACAGATGTTGAAGGTGAATATGGCAATAAAGATGAGGACAACAGACCGGACAATGTAAATAGTGTAAATATTAACAATAACTCATCTGAGAAATATACACAGATCCTGAAAAAGGCCGGAGAGTACAACGGCAGAAACATCGTGAACGTGGCAAGAAATATGAGGACAACAGTCCAAACAATGTAAATAGTGTAAATAGTTACAATACCTCATCTGAGAAATAGAGACAGATGTTGAAGGTGAATATGGCAATAAAGATGAGGACAACAGTCTGAACAATGTAAATAGTGTAAATAGTTACAATACCTCATCTGAGAAATAGAGACAGATGTTGAAGGTGAATATGGCAATAAATATGAGGACAACAGTCCAAACAATGTAAATAGTGTAAATAGTTACAATACCTCATCTGAGAAATAGAGACAGATGTTGAAGGTGAATATGGCAATAAAGATGAGGACAACAGTCTGAACAATGTAAATAGTGTAAATAGTTACAATACCTCATCTGAGAAATAGAGACAGATGTTGAAGGTGAATATGGCAATAAAGATGATGACAACACTCCAAACAATGTAAATAGTGTTAATAGTTACAATACCTCATCTGAGAAATAGAGACAGATGTTGAAGGTGAATATCGCAATAAAGATGAGGACAACAGTCCAAACAATGTAAATAGTGTAAATAGTTACAATACCTCATCTGAGAAATAGAGACAGATGTTGAAGGTGAATATGGCAATAAAGATGAGGACAACAGTCCAAACAATGTAAATAGTGTAAATAGTTACAATACCTCATCTGAGAAATAGAGACAGATGTTGAAGGTGAATATGGCAATAAAGATGAGGACAACAGACCGGGCAATGTAAATAGTATAAATATTAACAATAACTCATCTGAGAAATATACACAGATCCTGAAAAAGGCCGGAGAGTACAACGGCAGAAACATCGTGAACGTGGCAAGAAATATGAGGACAACAGTTCAAATGATTTAAATAGTTTAATTAGTTAATCTATCTCATCTCTGAAATATAGGCTGATCCTGAAGAAGACTAGAGAATACAACACTCAAAACATCGTGAATATGGCAATAAATATGAGGACAACTTTACGAACGATGTAAATATTGTGAATCGTTTCAATACCTCATGTCACAAATATAGAAATATCCTGATGAAGACCAGAGCGTACAACGGACGAAACGCCGTGAATATGGCAATAAAGATGAGGACAATATTCTGAACGATATAAATAGTTACAATTATTTATAATAATTAATCTTTCGTTGGACGAAAGTTACATTAGAATTTCTATTTTGAATCGAGACAATATCTTTGATTAATAAAAATGTTCCTTGCTTTAAGAATGCTAAATAAAATATTTATACAGAAAGGCACAGGATGGAATAATGGTTAGCGGCGCGGAATCGGAGAGACGGGTTTGAGTTCCAATCGAGTTCATTATATTTCCTTACATGTTACTAGCTTCCTAAAAGCTATCTATCCATCTCTTCTCCCTCCTACCTATGGCTATATCGCATAACAAACTGGGATCTATAGGTGGTAGCCTCTCTAGACGGAGGAAAAAAAAAACTGAATTCAAAACCATACTGGAGAATGTTTCTGTTAGGATATCATGCGCAGGCAAAAGCACTGCTTATATCACAAACGTTATGTCTGCTTATTTTTTAGCAAAATCCGTTCATATTCACGGATATGTTTTTCGTGCATTATAATCAAATGTTGCAAGAAATGCACTGTAACTGTGAGAATCACTTTTATTTCTCAAGTATTTTCCATCTCATTCCGAAATCATAATCTGGAGTGAAACTGGTAAGGTAAAAACTATGTGTAGCTATTCATTACTGATTTTTTTCTTTTAGTGATTAAAAACAAAAAATTCAGTAATATATATATATATATATATATATATATATATAGTGATTGAAAAAGTAGCTCTTTACTTTTAAATAATTACAGTTTATCAACTATTTAATTTTTACAAGAAATGTATATGAGTGAAAATCTTTTAGCATGAGGTTTTATTTAAAATTCCCTATGGGCACCATATTTCAGCTTCTCGATTTGCCGAGGAATCGCGTCAACTGATTTCACCAGGAACTCTTGTGGTATGGAAGACATAACATCTTTTATTTGCCTTTCAAATTCTTTTAAAGGTTTCGTAGTGTAGACTAACCCCAAAGAAAAAAGATACAGGGTGTTAAGCCCGACTGATTTGTGAGTTCGATACTCACTGGGTGGTCTATAATTACGTGTTTTTGACACATCTAGGCTAGGCTTAGTAAATAACTAGATAGATAGATAGATAGATAGATAGATAGATAGATAGATAGATAGATAGATAGATAGAAACAGACTAGGATAGATAGATAGATAGATAGATAGATAGATAGATAGATAGATAGATAGATACTGGGATAGATAGATAGAAACAGACTGGGATAGATAGATAGATAGATAGATAGATAGATAGAAAGAAAGAAAGAAAGAAAGAAAGAAAGAAAGAAAGAAAGAAAGAAACAGACTGGGATAGATAGATAGATAGATAGATAGATGGATAGATAGATAGATAGATAGATAGATAGATAGAAACAGACTAGGATAGATAGATAGATAGATAGATAGATAGATAGATAGATAGATAGATAGATAGATAGAAACAGACTGGGATAGATAGATAGAAAGAAAGAAAGAAAGAAAGAAAGAAAGAAAGAAAGAAAGAAAGAAAGAAACAGACTGGGATAGATAGATAGATAGATAGATAGATAGATAGATAGATAGATAGAAAGAAACAGACTAGGATAGATAGATAGATAGATAGATAGATAGATAGATAGATAGATAGATAGATACTGGGATAGATAGATAGAAACAGACTGGGATAGATAGATAGATAGATAGATAGATAGATAGATAGATAGATAGATAGATAGATAGATAGAAAGAAAGAAAGAAAGAAAGAAAGAAAGAAAGAAAGAAAGAAACAGACTGGGATAGATAGATAGATAGATAGATAGATAGATAGATAGAAACAGACTGGGATAAATAAATGGATAGATAGATAGATAGATAGATAAATAGATAGATAGAGATGTTATGATATGATATGATATGATATGATATGTATGTTGCCTAAGATTTGGAAAGAGATCTTGACGTATTGGGTTCAGTTTCTGGCCTGGTCTGTTTCATTCACTTATGTCTTTGTGTCATATTGCTTCTCCCCTACGGTCAGACAGCCAAGTCTATAAACTCTGCTATTTAGGGAATATTTTAGCCTTGGTCCCCAGCCAGTCAATGAGAATTTCTACATTGAATACAATACCGGGGAGAAGTTAATAGGAAAATAAATTTGTCATTCCCGAGAAGGTGTGGCACTGTTAGGGTTAATTAAAAAAGCAATCTTAGTGAAACAAGAGCGGAATCTTAAAAATAGAGAAAGTGATTAAGTCGAGGACGGAAAACGTGATACAGAAATCCAAAAGATCATTTAATTAAGTCTTAAGAAACATTAAAACTTCGTTAAAAATAAAGAAAATAATACTGAGCTGTTATGTGAAATAAATTCTCTTCCATGGCAATGGATGCTAGATCTTTTCTCAGATGAAGGTGAAATTGGTGTCATCAAAAATGTTGTTCTACAGAAAGATACTGAGAATTGAAAGCAAGAGAAATATAGTTCTACAGAAGGATGCTGAGAATTGGAATCAACGTAAATCTGGTTCTACAGAAGGATGCTGAGAATTGGAAGCATCTGAATTGTGGTTCTACAGAAGGATGCTGAGAATTGGAAGTAACAGCAATGTGGTTCTACAGAAGGATGCTGAGAATTGGAAGCAAAAGAAATGTGGTTCTACAGACGGATGATGATCATGCAACAGACAGGTTACCTCAGCAAAGTAATCTTCAGAAAAATGCGAACAAAAATTACACTTATGCTCAGAATCAGGAAAAGACAGCTGAAGTTTCTAAGAAATGTAATGAGGAAGAAAGGCTTGGAAAATTTGACACTCGCAGAATATAACAAAGGTGAAAGAGGCAGGTGAAACCAGCAGAACACTGAAGTGTTTGTGTGTATTGATTTTGGAACGGAGGTGCGGAACAACGGCTACTAAGGTCTACATGGTATAGATGCTGTGGAGATCCATGATCGCACGCGTCTTGATGGGACACGGCACATAGAAGAAGAAAATTAATCTGTGAAGAGGCATGACCCTTTTCACGCGCGTATATAGATCATTATTCTGGGAATAGCCTATAGTGGACCACTAAAACTGTCGACAGGCCTTTCGAGAAGGCTTCGATAGAAGCGAAAAGTTTAAAAGCCACATGCTGGACAGAAGATTTTTGAAGGTGCAACAAATGACAATATCAAGGCAATGTTCCTCACAGTTTTTTTTAATGCATAATTTACGGGGGACATTTGTCATTTAAGAATAGGACTACTGAGACTGCGTTCTGGACCATATTCTCCTCTTGTCTGATTCTAAACAACCAGAATTCTACCATTATCTTACGTCAAAGACTGGTGCTGGCAGGAAAACTCATTACAGAAGTTACTAACCCAATACATATCATATCTCAGAAATGTCCATAACAATAAAAATATAAAGTAATGTGCAGTTAAATCGTTCGTCTGCATTAATATATGGAAGGTTTTAGTTTTTTTATTCCGGTGCAAAATTAAGTTTTTCGACATTTTTCATCCGTTGCGTCCATTTTAATGGAACTCTTTCTTTCTTGCTCTTCTCTCTTATTCTCTTTCTCTCTCTCTCTCTCTCTCTCTCCATCTATCTATCTATCTATCTATCTATCTATATATATATATATATATATATATATATATATATATATATATATATATTTGAATAAAAACAGACCACTTTAAGGTTCCATGTAATAAGTTATTTCACCACAACCCCTTTAACAGGGCTATGGATCACCAGACTTTACTTCCAAAGGTTGAAATGAAAAATGAAAAGAAATTCACACGTTTTTGATGGACCTCATCAAGCATATGTAAAATTAACGAAGTGGGGAAGTAAGGTGGGAGAGAAGATAAGAAATGAGTGGGTTAGGTGTACCATTTCAATTCCTTATTCTTAACCCCACTGTGTGTCGGCTAGACGTTGCTTAAGCCTAACGCCTCCTGTCTCTAGATATCGATGGGTAAGGGGGGAAGACCGACATTAAAGGAAGAAGCCTCAGCAACCCTAATAAATTACATTCCACGAGGACAGGTTTCATTCAAATTCTTAGACGCTGTTAATTCGCGTTACTTTAACGGGCATATTTGGGAGGTTAAGGTTTGATGTAAATCTAAATGTCTAAACAATCTACGAAGAATTTAATTTGAAGTTCGTTGGAGTTTTGGGTATTTTCTATGAAACAGTCGATTAGAGAAACTCATAGACAGTACATTGAAAGAGTAATCTATTTTATATTTAGTAATCTTTTTAAAAAAAAACTTTTGTCTTATTGGTTGATAAGATGACATCTATTCGTTTGATTTTTGTTCATTAAATAAACTCGTGATTGTTTTTAGGTACCCAATTATCAACGGTTATCCCAATTTAAATAATTTTATCATCAATAACGGGGTAGTATATTTCAATTTAAATTAAATTACCAATTTAAACTTTACCTCCGTGCTATTTAAAACTCACCTCCAATTGGAGAATATTAGAGGAGAGATTTGCATAAAATGTCACTAGGAGAAAATTAAGTCCTTCTTTTACAATCTTTTATATATCCATACTCATATACACTTCTACACATGTCCTAAACCCCTATCTATATCCACATACCTATATCTCACTATATACCAATGAGTTCTTATATACACCTGCACACACATCCACACCAAAAACTATATGTGTATTCCCGTATTTACATATATACACCTGCAGAGAAACACATACCCACATATCTACATACATATCTCCACAAGCACTTATACTTACGTATATACACATATACACATAAAATCACCTGCATATCCATATACATTCATGTACATACGCACATATACATTTACACACATATATATGTATACATATATACACATACACACACACATATATCTATGCATATACATGCATATACCTACACGCACATACATGCATATACATACATAATATGCAGCATATCTACATACACATATGCGTTAATCTGCACGTACACATACATACAAACGTACATGTCTCTATCCTCATGTCCACCCATACACGCACTTATGCCTGCATTCGAAGACTATATCAGTATTTAATCACATTATGGATACCCAAATTGTATAATTATCCATATTTTTACACATATATTACCCTCTCATATCGATGGTAAAACATATAGGTACCCATCTAATTGTACACCTCCACACTCACATATTTTTTTTTTTATGATTGGGGTTAAGAATAAGGAATTGAAATGGTACACCTAACCCACTCATATCTTATCTTCTCTCCCACCTTACTTCCCCACTTCGTTAATTTTACATATGCTTGATGAGGTCCATCAAAAACGTGTGAATTTCTTTTCATTTTTCATTTCAACCTTTGGAAGTAAAGTCTGATGATCCAGAGCCCTGTTAAAGGTGTTGTGGTGAAATAACTTATTACATGGAACCTTAAAGTGGTCTGTTTTTATTGAAACATATCTGCTCTGAATTTTACATTGAGCTCTTTGGATATCATCCTCGTTGGGTCTACGCATGCGGATTACCTAGTTTGGCATAAACTATATATATATATATATATATATATATATATATATATATATATATATTAGGTTGGTGCAAAAATAAAGAGGTGATAATGTTGTTTTTTGACGTATTTTTTAACGCAAAAAACGACATTATTACATCATTATTTTGCACCAACCTAATATATATATATATATATATATATATATATATATATATATATATATATATATATATATAGACAGAGGGAGACAGACAGACAGAGAGAGTTAGAGAGCCACTAGCCTTGCTGCGAGTCAGACAAATTTCTTTTGAGAAAATGATGATTGCTTTTAAGTCATTGTTATAATTTCTGGTAAGCAATGATGCATTTCAATATTACTCAGTGATCTTCTGGCTTTCTCCTTCTATATTTTGGATAAGAGTCTTTCCCTTATTTAAATTTAATTCAAATCAAATGAAAAAAAAATATCAGTGAGGGGTTTATGCAAAAACATCTTGAACTGACCCCCTTTGCTATGTATTTGATGCATTGCTTGATTGAATGAAGTGATGAGCAGATTTCAATATTCATATTGATATATTTTGGAACAAATAAATATTGTATGACACGACTCACTGATTGGTGTTTTCTTGTCTTACTTGACCTCCATAATGTCTCATTTTGATTTTGCCGATGTAACCTACATTTTTCTGTCACTTACCTTGTATATATTGGATAGGAATCATTCTTAACTTTAAATGTGATAATGTTCCTCACATATATTTTCAGTCAATTAAATAAAGGAAAGAAACACCTGCAAAAAATTTTTTGTAAAGATTTTCTAATAAAAAAAATTCAAAGTTTATTACATTCATTTGTGAATAATTCTTGAAAATTTAAGTCATATCCGAAAATCATTTGATATTTTGCAAGAATTTCCGAATTAATATGTCTGTCACCACAAAAAAACCTAAAATTAGCTATGCTAAAAGTTAGTACAACCGTTGACGCAAGTAAAACATAATGTTATTTTATTCAAAATTTCGATTGTTTTAAAAAGGAGTAAAAAATTTAATTAAATAATCGAAAATATTTTGATTCTTACTGTTAATAATCACATAAAGTAGATTTTGACGATAAAACTATGTTTCCATTAAATTCGTCAAGGCTGTTTTCATTATGGTATGCCGATTTTTTAGCGATTTTGATTCACGGAGGTACATAATTTGTGGCACCTCGATTACGTCATGTGATTATCATAACGTTAAAGAACAAATTTAAAATTAATTTGACAGAAAAAAATTAATGCTTTTTTCATGTAGCATATTTTAATTTAGATAAAATATTTTATCTGGTTGTTAAATTAATAGTTTCACATTATAGTAGGGTCAGAAGGTCATCGTCTGTGTAAAAAGGGACATCATGACTTAATTCAATCCACCAGAAATTTGGAAACGGTGTACTCTATGGTTCCAATACGAATATTCCAGAGTGTTTTTGTGTCAATATGAGGGCAGATCAGAGGATTCGGAAAGCGTTGGGCTTAGGAGCAACTTAACAAAAAAATATCCAAATGTTGGACAGTTTTTGTCTCTATTTTCACTCGAAATTAAGGCAAATATTCGAACATTAGAAAAGCTCATTATTAGACATAACAGACATTTACAGTCTGATATATTTAATAATATATGTTTAAATAATGATTAGCTCCATCATACACGAATACACACGCATACACACACGCACACACTCATATATATATATATATATATATATATATATATATATATATATATATATATATATGTATATATATATATATATATATATATGTATATATATATATATATGTATATATGTATATATATATATATATAAATATATATATATATATATATATATATATATATAAATATATATATATATATATATATATATATATATATATATATATATATATATATGAAACTATACTCGCTCGGAAAATGCGATACAATCCGAAAAAAGCTGCATTGGGTCTCCAAAAGATTCGGATTCAACCTAGAAATTGAAACTAACCTTAGTCACCAATTACCTAGACATCACCTTAGATTTACAAGATGGCAATATTGCCCCATATAATAAAGATAACCAGGGCCGACAATATTTAGATATAAGATCTAACCAC
>OZ010609.1:7074673-7094673 GCA_963932145.1 Acanthosepion lycidas | reverse complement strand
CTTTTTACTTATTTCCCTATTTTTCCACCCTTTTCTTCCCATCTATAAGTTCCTCTCCTTTCCTCTTCATTACTGTTTTTTTTTTCATTACCTCCCCGACCCTTTTTTGTCATGAGACTCTTTCTCTCCATGTCTCTTATTTCCATCATCTTACTCACGAAATCCTCATTCTACATTATACTCATCCGACGAGTCACGTTCGCCTTCTTCATCACCATCTTCCTCTTTAGCCTCTCCCCAATTCCTTATAATTTCTTCTTCTTCTTCTTCTTCTTCTTCTTCTTCTTCTTCTTCTTCTTCTTCTTCTACCCCTCCTCCTCCATCCTCTTCTTCTTCACTCTTATCATCTTTTCACTCCTCCTCCTTTTTCTTCTTCACCTTTTTCTTCTTCACCTTTTTCTTCTTCTTCTTCTCAAAATACAATTTACCGGTATCATATAAAAATACCGAGAAGTATATTCTTCTTCTGCTGCTGCTGCTGCTGCTCCTCCTCCTCCTCCTTCTTCTCCCTCCTCCTTATTATCCTCCTCCTCCTCTTTTTTCTTTTTCTGAAAATACCATTTGTGGATATCACATAAAACTACCAAGTAGTATCTTCTTCTTCCTCATGCTCCTTCTTCTTTTTCTTCCCCACCTCCTCTTCTTCTCATCTTTCTCCTCCACCTATTCTTCTTCTTCTTCTCCTTCTCCTTCTCCTCCTCCTTTTCTTCTTCTTCTCCTCCTCCTCCTCGTCCGTCTTCTTCCTCTTCTACGTTTTATTCCTCTGCTTAACTTCCACTTTCCTTCTCCTTTTTCCTCTTAATTTCTATTCTCTTCCATATTATTAGGTTGGTGCAAAAATAATGACGTAATAATGTCGTTTTTTGACGTTAAAAAATACGTCAAAAACGACATTATTACGTCATTATTTTTGCATCAACCTAATATTTTTTTCAATTCTTCACCTTTCATAAGATCCTTTCTCTCGTTCGACATCATCCTCTTCCTAATCGCCACTTCCGCCTTCTCCATTAGCGACTTCCGCTTTCGTCTCTCCTCAGTTCCTCATAACTTACTGCTTTTCTTTATTGTTTTTTTGGTTGTTTTTGTTGTTCTCCTCCTCCTCCTCCCCATTCTTCTTCTTCTTCTTCTTCTTCTTCTTCTTCTTCTTCTTCTTCTTCTTCTTCTTCTTCTTCTTAATTCTCTTTTTTTTCCCACATTTCCTTCTCCTTTCTCTTCATTTATATTCTCTTCCATATTATTTTTCAATTCCTCACCCCTATTTTTCATGAAATCGTTTCTCCCGTTCCATATCACACTCTTCCTAACCGTCACTTCCGCTTTCTCTGACCTCACGACCCGATTCTCTTACACTTCGTCTCTCATCAATTCTTCTTCATACATTCTTATCTTTTTACGGACGCAACGAAATAGAAAAAAAAAGGGGGGGCGTGAACACAATGAAATCAACGTTGCATGACATCTCAAGAAAGATAAAAGTTCTAACCGAATGACGGATTAAACCAAATAAAATTCATGCAATTTCTTATCGTATTCCCAAACCTAATGCCACAGCGACAATCTTATTTCAGCCAGAACGTTTCTAACCGCTAAACGAAAGATGTCGTGTAGGTCAATCACATGACAACCATCTAAAGACGAAATGTTTTGCGTAATAGCTTTAAGATCTATCAATGCAGATTGTGAATGGTGACTCTTACACGCAATTAACGAATTTCTGAGAAAGGAAGAATTTACTAAATGTACGGAAATCTGGCTTTCATTTTAGGTGGTCATTTTTTTATAGAAATTACAAGCACCTGACATTCGAACAAAGAAGTGTTTTATCTGATTGAAAGGAATATTTTGCTATTTCTAAAACGGCAATGGTGGAAAATATGAAGTCGATAATTTTCAGATCAGTAACGGATTTATTTCCGAATTGTCATCTTTGATAAATTACATTATTTAGTAGCAATTTTCTAGTCTTTTTTCTATCGACATCTTTTTTATTTCTTCGTCTCCTTTCTTTAATTCTCTTTCAAACATATCATATCTTTCGCTTTCTCCATCTTAAATGTCACCCGACACTACTAATCATTATGTTGAAGGTCAAGACTCGTTCGGAGAATTTTCTTACGGGATACACATGATTAGATTGGCCAGAAAGTCTTGAGTCACTTAGGAAGCGGAAAGAAAACGCCAACATTTATTCTTCAAAATAAAGTCCATTATTCTCGAAGATCTTCTGCCAGCGATCAGCCAGCATCCTAATCTTTCCCAGATACCAGTCCGCTGGCTTTGAATAAAAATAAACTGTAAATAAGCTTCCTTTACTTCATCAAAGTGTTGAATCGCTGATCGCAGATGAAATGTGCCATTGAGTGGAATAGGCCATAGTCACTCGGAACAGCATTGAGACTGGATATGGAAGTATCTCAACATCGTCTATTTGTTTGAACGTCTCCTTAATCAACATGGCAGGGTGTGGCTTCGAATTGTCTTGCTGAAAGAAAGACCGTCATCGACTAACAAAAGCAGGATACTCTATCTTTCGTTTGCCTAACACGCGGTCAACAGTTTAGCGTTGATGGCTCGACTGTGTAGAACAAGCTCGAAATGCAGTACTCTTTGGAAAGTCCACCAGACTGGGATCAAAATTTGTTGTTTTCTTCCCACTTCCGAAGTGAGTCAAGACATTTTGACCAACCTTGTAGCATTAAAAATTACTAAATGTGAAGCTACTGGTATCGTAACGTATAACAACATACAAAATGCAATCGACGATCAAAATTCAACTTAACAGAATGATGGCAGACGATAAATATATCTCTCAATAATGTTGTAAATTAAAACAGAAATTAACGCATTTAATCATTTTTGATACTATCAACAGATGATTGTAGATTTTAATTCGTTTGTATTATCGTTTCACCTCAAGGAAGGCGATAAAGCCACTAAAACACAGAAAGGATTACTGAGTGTGAGAGAATATATGAAAAATAGTCACATTATTAAGGAGGGAGAATGTCATGGGTCCTTATCTATAACTACAGAATGAACTCTTCCTAACACTATGTATACTACGCCTCTCAAGAGAGAGGGACGAATCAAACCGAGCTTCTGAGCTTCACGGTCGAACTCTCTGCCTCTGAGCAGAGAGGAACCCGGACGAGGCTCCGCCGAAGGGCAGAGCCTCGTTCGGAGAGGTTGACCAACCCGATCCCGTTTATACGGGTTCTACGGGCATTTTTTGGCAGAACCTACGGGCTCGGGAAACCCACGTTAAACTCGGCCTTGTGCCACATGCAACCCTCGTGGGGGGGGGGCTAGATACCGTTCGGGGAGGTTGACCAACCCGGTCCCGTTTATACGGGTTTCTTTGGGCATTTTTTGACCGAGCCTACGGGCTCGGGAAACCCACGTTAAACTCGGCCTTGTGCCATATGCAACCCTCGTTGGAGGGTGGCTAGATACCGAATCGAGCCGAGCTTCTCGGCTTGACGGTCAAACTCTCTGCCTCTGAGCGGAGAGGAACCGGGACGAGGCTCCGCCGAGGGGCAGAATCTCGTTCGGGGAGGTTGACCAACCCGATCCCGTTTATACGGGTTTTACGGGCATTTTTTGGCCGAACCTACGGGCTCGGGAAACCCACGTTAAACTCGGCCTTGTGCCACATGCAATCCTCGTGGGTGGTGGTTAGATACCGAATCGAGTCGAGCCGATAGTAGTTCCCTCCAAACCAGACTGACAGTCATATTAACACCTACATCTTGTATTATTATTTCGTGTAATATATACCTTCGTTATTTCTACTCTTGTGTTCGTGTTGTTCTCCCTTGGTGCTAACCTGGACCATAACAGAGAACAATAAAAGATAATGAATTAAGGCGATAAAAGATAACGATTTACGTTGCGTTTAAATTTTTGAAGATGATAGTTGACTGGAGAGCAAGATGACGAAAGAGACTTTCATAGACGAGAAGTGCGATAGAAGAAACACTTAGCATAGAACTTACGGTTACATCTAGCTATTCCAACCATAAAATGGAGAGGCCTTTCCACCAATCTAGTGTTGTGGTTAGAAATGCTATCATGACATTTTCCACTAGAAAAACACACACACAAAACATATTTTACATAGATAAAGCCTTTCGTAAGGTGTGGGCTGTACTCATGAGAAAAAATTTTTTGGTATTTCTTTAAGACATGGGCTTCCAGGAGTCCCTTCATTGTGTCTACTGGAATCTTTTCCAACCAATCCGTTAGCTCCAACTACAACGGGGATTGTTGATGTCCCCATGTACCATATGGTTGAGATTTCGATTTTAAGGTCCTTGTATTTTGATAGTTTTTGTAGATCTTGAATGATACATCGAAGTCTGCAGCGACTGACATATCAATAAGGAGGCACCTTTTTGTGTGCAATTTCTATTATTATTATTATTATTATTATTATTATTATTATTATTATTATTATTATTATTATTTCCCACTGAGCAAGTAAAAACAACACACATATATTACATGCCTTTTATAAGGTGTGGGCTGTACTCGTGAGAACAAATATTTGTATTTCATTTTTTCTTTTCCAGTTGTAGTTTGAATACTCGGATTGATTGTAACGATTCCAGTAGACTCACTGAAGGAATTCCTGGTGGCTCATGCCTTCAAGTAATACACAAAATTGTTATCACAAGTACTGCCCACACATTACGAAGGGCTTTATCTATGTCAAATAGGAGCATTTTTTTTTTCAAAACTGTTCAGTGGAAAATGTCATGATGCCATTTTTGAGCTTCGGTCTCTAGTTGGGACCCGGAAACAAATGAGTATGCACCTGAAAGAAAAGGAAATAAAACCATGATAATTATAATTAAGAGAAGAGCGTGATTTAAGAAAAGATAAAGAAAGAAAAAAAAACACAATACTTGACAATATTAAACAATATTTCAGCTGGATTTTTGTTTTCTTCAACTTGTATTTAAACAATTTTTTCAAATATAAAAATATCTAAATCTACAAAAAAATTTCTACAAATGTTACTTGCGCTTGTAATGAAAAACGACTGTCCTGGTAATGAATTAATAATTTGGACTTTGGGAATTATATCAAAAGGAGCAACATCCTAAACCAAACCTAAAATATGTCTGTTGCAAAAAATAATTTATGGTTACCTCTCACACCTTGTATAGATTCCTCTGTTCGCAGTGACCACAATTACATTTTTATCTCTGATTGCATGGAATATAATCGATTTGCTCAACTGATGCAAAACAAAAAAGAAAAATGTTGTCTCTTGAAGTCTCTGGTTGGGACTTTGGGCCAAATTTGCAAAGCAAAGGCAAAAATGGTCATAAATTTTTTTCCTGAATTCTAGTGGGCATTTTGTGTCTGTCTCGTAGTGTCTGTCGGTGTGTCAAATTCCTGAAGATTGTAGCGAGACGAAATGCAAAGTGTCTATATGTGTGACTGTATCAAGATTATTTGTGTGTGCCAATTCTGGATTCAGTTTTTTTATTATTAATTTTGGAAAAAAAATATTAATTTTATTATTATCATCATTATTATATTTAGATTTCTGCTATACTCACACTACCAACTAATTCTACCAATTCTGCTGGCAGACCATAAGGCAGATGATGGTTTGCTGTTATGGCTAAATTTCATGATTTGTTTTTTCAGCTTCCATAACATCAATAGCGTTATATGGACAAAGTTTAGTGTGTGGGCTGTACTTATCAAGACATTTTGTTTGTATTTTCCTGAAGCCGGCATTTCCACGGATTTTTTTTAATGTGTTGTTGGGTTCCTTATTATTATTTCCATTTTCTTTGATTTCTGGTGTGTACTTATTTCTTTCCGTGTCCTACCTAGAGACCTAAGGTCAGGAATGGCATCAAGATATTTTGCACTGAGCAATTAAAAAAAACACACGTATTTTAAAACGATAAACCCCTTTTTAAGGCATTGGTTATCAGGAATCTCTTCAATGAGTCTATGAGAGTATTTTCCAATCAACCCGAGGGCTTCAACTACAACTACAACTGGAATTGTTAATGTCCTCATACGCCCCAATTTTGAGATTTTGATTTGAGGGTCTTTGGAATTTGATAGCTTTTTGAAGATCTTAAAAGATACATTGGAGTCTGCAGGGACTGCCATATCAATAAGGAGGCAATTATTTTTGTTTGCGGTCCCTAATAACGATGTCAGGGTGATTAGCTTTCATTGATCTGTCTGTGTGTATTGTGCAGTCCCATTAAATTGTTACAGGTCCTATCTCCGTAACTGCGTCTTGGTGTTGTCATTATTATTATTATTATTATTATTATTATTATTATTATTATTATTATTATTATTTCATTTCTGGCGTTTACAAATTTCTTTCCGGGTCCCGCCCAGGGGCCTAAGGTTAGAAATGACATCATGACACTTTCCACAGACAAAAAAAAAAAATTACATAGATAAAGCCCTTCGTAAGGTGTGGGCTGTAATTGTCAGAAGAATTTTTTGTATCTCTTTGAGGCATGGACTTCCAGGAATCCCTTCAATTAGTCTACTGGAATCTTTTCCAACTAATACTAGGGCTCCAAAAGAGGGTTGTTGTT
Organism: Acanthosepion lycidas; assembly: GCA_963932145.1. Lineage (NCBI taxonomy): Eukaryota > Metazoa > Mollusca > Cephalopoda > Sepiida > Sepiidae > Acanthosepion > Acanthosepion lycidas. Next base: position 7,088,083 of record OZ010609.1, on the reverse strand, counting down.
AATACTGAAGAAAATACGTTTGTATTGGAAAAGTTTTAATACAGAATTCGTATGTTATTGTTATCGGATGAAAATGTATTGTTATTACTATTAATATTATTAAATAGATTTTTTTTTTCATTATTTACACTGTTTAAATTGTACGGAATATTGTCCTCATCTTTATGACGTTTCGGCCTAGTGGATAAAAGCGTTAATGGAAGTAATCCAGTAACTTCTCCAAACAAGTCGTGAGTTCAATACCTGGTAACAGCAGAGTTGAACAAAAACATGGAAATTTGACTTAATAAAAGGAAATAGCTGAAACAGAAATATCCCGAAAAAAGCTTGGCACGTGGAACTAGAACAATATAGCAGGGCGGACAAAAGAAAAGAGTTCGGTTCGAAATTCCAATATATATCACCTGAAGAAGGTCAAAGCGTACAACGGTCGAAACGTTGTGAATAAAACAATACCTCAGAAATATAGATAGAAGTTGTATTAATATTTATATTTTTTTGCGTATATTGGGATATATTTGATAACTGTTGGAGACAGGTGTGTTAATGTGCTTTTCGTTGTATGTTAAATATTATGACTCTTTCGAAGTAACTATAAAAATGGCTAATTAGCTGTAATTGTTAACTAGACAACTTCGCTAATCATGTCAGTAGTTTGAGGCTCAAAGTAACCATCAGACGGAGCGTAAACTTTGGGTGAGTCAATCCGTGTGTCTAGATTCATGGGGTTGCTATAAAAGCGGCAGTCGTTCCATTTGTTCAAAATTTCACAGTCAAGAAGCTGTCAGTGCTGTTGGATTTGGGGACTAGGATTCCGGACATGGCAGACCTTTTCATATCCGATGTAATATTAGAAGCAGCCATGTTTATGTTCAGAAAGAGTAAGATGAAACTAATCTATGACGTCAGTGCATTTTCCTTCTATAAACCGACAAATATACATTAATAGAAATCTAACAGAACCATATATATATATATATATATATATATATATATATATATATATATATATATATATATATATATGTTATAAATTAATTGATTTAAAATATGCTTTTTCCGCTACTCAGTTCTAACCATGTTTCAAAAATGGAAGGTCCGAATTTAATTTTGTAATTAAATTAAAGACATTGGTTCCATTTCATCCTCAAGCGAATTTTGGAGTAATTTTTTAAAATTACTGGGTTTTAAAGACAGCAAAAATCATAATTCACGTTTTCAAGGATACAGAGAGATTCACTTCAACCAGACGAGGGGTGTTTGCGTGTTCATTATGTCTGTATTTTGATCTATCAGTTATTAGTTTTTTTTAATTTTATTAACGGCAAAAATTCTTACGGCATTTTTTCTATTTGTATATTTAAAGATTTTTTGGTGGGTGTTGAGGTTAGAATACGTTTTATTTAACTACAATTTGAAAAATATTTTCACTTTTAATTTTTAATATACTATATTTCTTTTAAGAACAAGTAAATGTATTAGAATCAATATATATATATATATGTATTTTTAAGACATGTTTATGTCTATACATTCTTTTTTTTATAGATACAAATATTTAAGCAAATGCTCTATTTATAATAAACAGTATTAAACAACATTGACCGGCCTGAATGTCCTCGAAATTTTCATAGAAAATATTTGTCCGCCGACAGGAATCGAACCTGTATCCTATACGGAACCACCATATAGCCTGACGTGCCTTCACAGATTCGACCACAGAAGAGCGTTCGGTTAGCAAGGTCCATTTTACTCTCTTTAAATACAATCTTCCCGGATTCTCTCACGTACATTCATATCTGCTCATGGTGTATCTAAATGTAAACAAATGACGTCAAACATTATGAAATGGACAAAGTCCGACAATTATTTTAAGATATTTTTATGTTTATACATTCTTTTTATAGATACAAATATTTAAGTAAATGCTCTGTTTATAATAAACAGTATTAAACAACATTGACTAGCCTGAATGTCCGAGAAATTTTCATAATAGCAACTGGTCTACCTCTGAAAGAAATGGCATCCTATCTGCGTCGTCAGTCATGTATCATGTATCGAAAGATAGTCATGTATCATGTATCGAAAGATACATGATCGCTTAATCGCGTATCACGCATGGCACATGATTTATAGGCAAGAGCTAAAATATTGTTTGTCAAATTGGCATTAAACAAACATATATTGTACTGAGTTTAATTTAAAAGTCTATGTAAGATATGCAGGTTATCCGTTGTTTACCTCAGGCCATATATCTTTTCGTCTATCCTGTGAGTATCAACTTTTCCAAGCCATCTGTCCTAATTAATTGCCCGAGAATTTTCAACTGATTCGAAGTTTATGTGTCTTTTTTGTTTCAATTTTCAAAAAAAAAAAAATCTTGTTTCTCACATGTTTATTCAAGAGTATTATCAGTATCCTTCTGTAGAACTACTATTCTCTTGTCTCGATACTAGTCTTCAACCGTGAAGAAATTGTCCAGCTTTCGCTGCTATACCGGACGATCGATATTAGATGAGAGTTCCGTGTTTTTTTGGGGGTTTTTTTGTTTTTTTTTTCTTTTATTCAAAGAAAATGTTCATCATTTTTCATTCCTTTGCTTTAGGCAATGGAAGACATTTTTCTCTATCCGAGCGAGGCCTGGGATTTCAATGTCGCTTTTTTCCGTCCGCTCTTAAAACATTTCCTAGATCTCAAAATATTTTTATCTGCTTGATTTAGGCGTTAAGACTAAATAATAATGATTTCTTTGCTTCTCTCGCACCATCACCATCATCAGCATTATTTTTATTATCTTGTTGGATTCGAACGTTAATGGGATATAATTACTAGTATGCTGCAGAAGACCAGATATCAAGATTATAATTCAAGCAACGTTTCATATAATTAGATATCACTAATGAAGCAAACACTGTGTTTAGTAACATGAAACAAGGCCAGTAATGAAATTCCCATCTATCTATCTATCTATCTATCTATCTATCTATCTATCTATCTATCTATCTATCTATATATCTATCTATCTATCTATCTATCTATCTATAATTACGTTCATATCTACGTATATATAAGGAAAGATGTTCTTATCTATCTATCTATCTATCTATCTATAAATCTGTTCATAGCTATGTATATATTAATAAATATGTTCTTATCTATCTATTTATTTCAGTCTGTCGTTCTATCTATATATCCATCTATGAATGTGTTTGTATCTATATATAATTCGGTTTATATCTGTCTAATTTTATTTTCGTTGTCTATAATTATGTTCATAACTACCTCAACTCTCTATATGATTATATCTATTTCTCTCTATATATATATATCAATCTATCTGTAATTCTGTTCATATATATCTATTTAAGTCTCTCTCTCTCTTTCTCTCTCTCTCTCTCTCTCTCTCTCTCTCTATATATATATATATATATATATATATATATATATATATTATGGAATGGACAAAGTTCGACAATTATTTTATTAAAAGAACGTATAAATATAAAAAAACGTATAAATATAAAAATATCTTAATATATATATATATATATATATATATATATATATATATATATATATATATATATATATATATATATGTGCGTGTGTGTGTGTATATATACATATATATATATATATATATATATATTTATAAATATATATATATATGTGTGTGTGTGTGTGTGTGTGTGAAGAAATATACTGTCCTGACGATTGCGTCCACCATGAAACAGCCTGTTGCCTCTAAGTGTTGACTTCAATGTTCACTTATATATATATATATATATAAATTTAAAACGGAAGAGGATTTCGCCTAGTCTGGTTTACATGTCTATGGAGATTTATTTATTTTTTTGTTTTATTTTTTCTGAAAGGGTTTTGTGTATATAAAAACTGCCGTAACATTTGTTTTTTGACGACTTCATAAAGGGTTATCTTTTTTTGTAGGGCATTTAAACTTTTTATTTTAATTTTTCCTTTCACTCCAACCTTACCCTGACTTGACATCTGTGAATGCAACTTTATACTGATACAAATTATTAACACCTTACACACCTTTTTATTTAAACAATTGCTCTAGCCGTTACCATAGAAATTTTCATTTCAATAATGAATATGCTATTAAAACACGTAAATTTCAGAAATAAGTTATTCAAAAAAAAATTTTCGCTTGAAGATGGAACGGAGCTTACTTTAATTCAATTTAATTCAAATAATTATATTGAAGTTTTCGGCTCTTGTTTTGAAACATGAGAACTCTTATGTAGCATGTTGGAAAATAATTATATATATATATATATATATATATATATATATATATATATATATATATATATGGTGTATAACACAAAATTGTCCAAATCATGTTACAGCATAATTGGTCATCACACAAAATATTTAATGACTAAAAAACCACTAAACTGACTGAGTTTCTTTTTTCCAGTTTTTCAGATAGGTTTGTTAGCTCTTTTGATATCATTTTTCGTAAGAATCACTACAAAATCTTTTGAGCTATTTAGCTAGAAATAGAACAACAGGTTAAAATCGTTTTGTGTCAGTCTCATTGTCTTCCCAAATGGGCAACGTTGAGAAGAAAAAATGATACCAACATTCATTGTCCGGCTTCCGTCTCCAAAGTCCATTCTAGAACCATCAATGGAACGGTGAATAAGTTAAAAAAAAACACAGAACAGCAGAGTGGAAAACTGGATCAGGAGGTCACAATAGGATGAGGGATCATTATTGCCGCTCAGAACTAAAGAAATCTATTAGAAAAGATCCAACTCAATCCATGAGTACATGAGAGAGGAGTTTCACCTATGACAGTCCAAAAAGCAGGAAACAAAGTACTGAAAATGAAATCGTACGTGAAACTTGTTAGATACCGTGTTACTACAGGATAGGAGGTTGTAAGGTTAGAGGGGACAAAGATCGTCTTGAATAAGTTGCAAAATGATCCAGAAATAAGACTACACATTATTAAGTTTCTAAATAATAAAAATCTATTAAACAATAGACATGAGTTAACGGTTTTTCCGACATCATCAAATTTTTGCATTGAATAATTAGCATAAAAACAAACAAACAATAAAATATTTTTTAAAATACATAGTCCTAATAAATAGTTTAAATGCCCTACAAAAAAAGATAACCCTTTATGAAGTCGTCAAAAAACAAATGTTAGCGGTTTACGACAGTTTTTATATACACAAAACCCTTTCAGAAAAAATAGGAAATAAAAAATAAAATAAAAAAATAAATAAATCTCCATAGACGCTTAACCAGACAAGACGATGTCATCTTCCGCTTTTAATTTTAGACACCCCAACCTTACCCTGACTTGACATCTGTTGAATGTAACTGAGATATTGATACAAATTATTAACACCTTACGCCCCTTTTTCTTTAAACAATTGCTCTAGCCATTAACATAGAAATATTGATTTCAATAATGAATACGCTTATAAAACACGCAAATTTCAGATATAAGTTATTCCCCAAAAAATTTCGCTTGAGATGGAATAGAGCTTAGTAATTTAATTCAAATAATTATATTGAAGTTTTCGGCTCTTGTTTTGAAACATGAGAACTCTTATGTAGCGTGTTGGTATCATATTTTTAAATAAATAATAATAATAATAATAATAATAATATATATATATATATATATATATATATATATGAGCTTTATTTCAATCATTTGTTAGCTTCCGATTCTTAGCTATGATTAATTAATGATGAATATGTCATTTTCATTATGATCAATTTTATCACGATTTTTCTGTGAAGCCCGGAAAGCATTCCTATTGATCCAAGAAGAGTCCAATAAAGTTATCAATTCCAGTAAGATATCTTTAATCCTTTCTAAGATACAACAGTTCAAAGCTTAATCTAACAATTGGACAATTTTGGTGTCACACGATTTGGACAATTTTAGTGTTACACACACACGCGTGTGCGCGCACACACACATATGTATAAACTACACACACACACATATATATATATATGTGTGTGTGTGTGTGTGTAGAACCACACACATATACATATATGTGTGTGTGTGTGTGTGTGTGTGGTTCTTCATATGTAGTTGGATTGATGACTATCTTGCCAACGTATACAACATTTATAATTCTAAATTAACATTTAATTTTGTATCATTATCCATACATCATCTTACTCAGCATTTATTTTTACTTTTCTAATTTTAATATTGATCTGTATTAAAAATCCCTTCACTTATGTTTGATATTATTAGCATTATTTCCTTTTCACACCCTGTCTCCTTCTCACTTTTTAAAAGAACCTCTTCTCTCTTCTATCCTCTCTTCTATTCTCTCTTGCTTTCCCTACTATCTACCAATCTATCAGTTCGGGGTATTGTGTCCATTTACTAAGAGATTTCGATCTGAAGACATGAATATCTATATATTCATGAAATGAATGTTTAAGGTTTTCCTCTTGATTATATATATATATATATATATATATATGTGTGTGTGTGTGTGTGTGTGTGTGTGTGTGTGTGTGTGTGTGTGTGCATTTAGACAGCTTCTTTCATGCACATTTCATTGAATACGAAACACAAGGTTCTTTGATTTAGTTTTTTATACAATTTCTCATGCGATCTAATTGTTTTTATTTCTTTTCATATGATAAATTATATAAAAACTGTCCGGATGTTCTTTTATTCGGAGCGCTTTCGGCTATACATTTAGCCATTTTCAAGGATTAAATATTTTGACTGTTTTAACAAGGAATTTTCTTGGTCACTCTCTGAACTGCACCCCACACATAATAGTCGAGGGTATTGCAATCTGGGGAATGAGGTGACAATATGTAAGGTTTGGTGTAGTTGCAGAAATTGTCTGACAGCCATGACTGTGTTTTCCTGCTTATGAGGCATGGTGCAGACTCCTGTTAACAGACATGGTCTTCCAACAGCAATCCTCTTGATCCAGGGCAGCACTACCTCCTCAAGGTACTTGATGAACGACCAGAGTAATCACCATTAGACTCCTCCTACTCTTTCCGAATCCTCTGCACAATCCTCAGATTAACACACAACCACACTGAAAATTTCGTATTGGAGCTTCCGGTATGAATACCAAGCCGAATAGCATGTCGTTTTCAAATTTCCGGCGAAGTGAATTGCGTAATGGTGCTCTTTTTCTCACAAAGTGACCATACTATACTGTGCAGTCGACAAAATCAAAAACAAACAATGCGCATGCGCGAAATTAAAAATATAAAATGGCGAAAATTTAACTATCGCACCCTGTAGTCGTATTTACATTTTTAAAAAATGTTCCCTCAATGCCGTTCCCTCCGCTTGCAATATTGCTTAACTCACAAACTGCACTGAAGAATTGTATTTTATCGACTGATATACTGTCCACCTCTGAACATTTCACTATAAGATTCATATCCTTTCTCTTTATTTCTTGTCCGAGGTATGACGATAAACGACATCCGGCAGCAACGCTTATGATCGATAATTTGGAAGTTTGGAGGAGAATGCAATTACCCTATTAATTGCTGTTTTTTTCCCGGTCAACTCTGGCTCAGTGTGGAAACACCTTTGAGGGTCCCAGCTATGGACAAATGGAGAACCTACAGAAAAAAAAATCCACTGTATATTTTTATAATGAAATACTGAATACATTTTTAAAATAAAATGAGGGATACATTTTATATTAAAATGACGAATACATTTTTATAATAAAATGAGGAATACATTTTATATTAAAATGACGAATACATTTTTATAATAAAATGAGGCATACATTTTATATTAAAATGACGAATACATTTTTATAATAAAAGGGCGAATAGGTTTTGATATCGAAATGATATTCAATACAACATTAAAAAATATAAAAATACATTTTTATGGTAAAATTATTAACAATATATTTTATGATTTACAAACTGTATATCTACAAAAACATACATTTACATTACAAGTATAAAATTACGTAAAAAATATCTCTAGATGGAAGCATAAAATTACATTCACTCTATTTAGATTTCAGCATTAAGTACCGATAGATGTTGATACACAGCCAAACAAAATCAACCAACGACCTAAACAACCAGCATAAAAGAATTCTTTCATTATATTAATCCATATAATATCCTAGAATTTCTTAAAGAAATCAAAATGTATTTCAAATTATAACTTCAAAAAAACTTCAGCATAAAACACATTTATTTTATTCCTATAGTAATGATGTCCACACAGACTTGTATATGCACAAAAGCTGAGTTTCACTAACCATGTATTCTACTGTGAAAGCAGAATAACATATATCATATATTTATTACTTCAAAGCTCTCAAGAAAATTAAACTTAGGAATTAAATGACCAATGAAGGTGTTGACGACCAAATCAATAAATTATTCCTATGGAACTAATTTCACTTTGTTGGAATCAGTATATTAGATCTCGTGAATGGTCTTAAATAAAAGACAGAATTTGGAATGATAATTTGCCCGAAGATTGTTCAGATATTTCTGTGACCCACTGACCTCTCTTTTGTATTGTTCGCTTTACTTGCAAGACATCTTTGCTTTGTTAACTGGAAATACTTCATCGTACTCTTGCGATGTTCATTCGACCAAAAGAACAGATTTTATAATCGCCATGATTATTTCCTATAAACGAAAGAGGAAAAAAAAAAACGAAATGTAAATGTACTTTTTGTTCTTCACAAGCTGTAATAGAACCCGGAAAACGCTTTCAGTCTATCTGGGGAACAATTCAAGAAGTAAAAGCACTCATAAAAAAGAATTATAAAATTATTCAACCCTGATCTCCAATATTCATTCGGAGACATTTTTGGAGACCCCAGACTTAATCATAGCAAATACTTTTTCACTCAAAACTAAAACCTACGCCATATAGCAATCGGGACTTTTTTTCTCATCCGATTGTATTAAGAGATGTTGTGGGAGTGATTCTCCATTTTGTGTTGAAAATTAAGTACTTTAATCCAATTGAATCGCTGCAGCTTTGTTAGACATTCGTTTTTGGACCTGGTACATCAAAAGGGCTATAGAACTGTCCGGAAAGTAGATAAACTTGATATCAAAAGTCTTCAGAAAGTTAAAATTTTTCTTTCATTTTTCGTTCTACTTCGCCTATAATGTACTCTGCTGTTTAAGCCATAGCTGGTGGCGGTAAATCGAACCGCGATAAGTTAATTGGTCACGGCCAGGGTTTGAACACTTCTCGCTTTTTCCCCTTAACAATTTAGTTAACTCTAGCCGAATGTCCACTAACGATAAAGGGTTGATATCCTAACTCTGAACGTCAGTTGATATTCAACTTCACCCCAGAAGTGAATGATGTATAGTATCCATATTTAAAGTTTCCAGATAAATTATCGGAAAGAAAGATTCTGACTGCACCAGCGATGTTCTAGCTATACAAGAGTCAGAACAAAAATCTCTTTTTAATCATTTCACCCCAAGTAACGCAATGAAGCCACTAAGACACAAGAGGTTACTGAGTGTGAGAGAATATGAGATAAAAATACATTATCAAAGAAAGGGAAGGATAAAAAAAACAGGAATTAAGAAAACAGAACACAACAATTGATAGTTAGTATAAACTTTTGAAGATCAAACCTGACTGGATAGGAAGAAGCTGGAAGTGATAGCCACAAGTAAAAAGTGTGATAGAAGGAATTTTTAGCATAGAGCTTACGGTTATATCTAGCCATTTCAGCTGTAAAGTGGTGAGACCTTGCCGCCAACCTAGTACTGCGCTTAAATATATAAAATCTAGGTACCTGTTGTAGCATATCTACGGACGATAATGGGTATGTCCCCATTCACATAAATACAGTAGTAAATACTCTATGTTGGTCTGCATTTGGAGGTTCGTCTCCAGCTGTGCTGGTCAAACTGTCTGCCTCCGGGCAGAGAGGATACCCACCCTAGGCTATGTTGAAGGGCAGAGTCTCGTCTCGGGAAACAGCTACCCGAACCCGTTTTATACGAGGTCTACAGAGAAATTTTGGCCGAGCCTACGGGCTCGGATACCCCACATTAAATTCGGCATTGTGCCACATCTGACCGCGTGGGTCGGTTTGTAGATATCCTGCAATTGACTCACTTCTAGCAGTTGACTACTACTTCTTATATGCGTTGTTCTTGTCCTAAGTATTATCTCTCATTACCAACCTTCGTTCAAATATTCTGTTCAGTAACCTTCCATTGGTTACAACAGTGCCATAACGGAAAGTTAATCATTACTATGAAAGCATTTATAGAAAACCCCAGAGAAGCTACGTTACGTCGGTGGGAACGCGACTGAAGCCGAGATGCCAGGTCATGACGAATAACATTGAAGATTCTTCATTGTATTCTCTCAAAAATCCCTAAACACATAGCAGAAGCACCAAAACAGATATGGCAGAAATGTTCAACACATGGACTAATAGTCGAAAATATTTAAGATGGATTGTGGAGAAAGGAATTTTCTAGTTCGACACAGTGAGCAACAATTCGAATCGGCGACACACGCATTGACCAAGAGAAAGAAATTCCAACACTGCTATATTGTTGAAAGTTAACTGAATCTTAATTAAAAGCAGAGAGAAGAAATCAAACCTGCTCATTTTTGTCAAATTGGCATTCCACCTAAAAGAGAGGTTTAATTTGAAATAAAATTTCAATAAAGTTAGAGAAAAGTTTCAAAGTATCGACAAAAGTATAAAGAAGGAAAAAATGCTAGAAAGATTTTCATTATTCTTCGGGATGATTAGCAGAACATCAGAATCAACGAACGAACATATATCGTTTTCACTTTTGTTCTTAACCCCGGACGGAGTCGTTAGGGCGTCGACCTGCTAAGCTGTCTCCCCCATCTGGCGCGGTCCTCTCCCAGAGCCTGGGTCTCACCGAATAGTTTCTTGGTGTACTCATTATGTGGCGTATCGTGAGCGTTTTAATCTGACTGAGTCCATCACTCTCCAGGTTTCGACAACAGCCGATGTCCTCCAACTATTTAGTCCATCTTGTTGACGAACACGTGACTTTTGTAGTTCATCTGAGGAATCATTCCACCCTGGCCGGCGACCTATGTCGAGGGGGGTCTTTTGACGTGTTAACACCACCCACCTCACTCATATTAATCCCGCCAGTTAAAGAAGTTTACCGGGCATACATCTGAGAGATTTAGGCGATGCCTGAGGTCAGTGATACCCAGGGTGCAGCGTACATCAAAGATACAACCTCTAACCAGAGCCCCCTACGCTTACGTATATGTAACAGCGCAATAAAAGAATACAAGTGAAAATGCGAAATCTCATTTCTATTGAAAAGGGAAATAATTCTAAGATTTCGCATTGTGCAAAAAAACAAATAAAAGAATATAGAAACAACGTCATATATTCCCAAAAATGAAACCCTTTCTTGCCGTTTAAACAAAAGCTAAAACGGGCCGGGCTTATTTCGAAAACTCTTTGAAAAAAAGACTGAATCCAAAGTTACCAACACGCCTTCTTTTGCTTTGATGGTGTTCGTCTCAGAACGATTCTGTTTTGTTCAAAGAATATCCGCTTATCTTGGAGCCATTTGTTCGAAGATAGCTTAACACGAAAGGGAGATGGAAACACACTTGATACCTGTTTGAGAATATAATTAAAGGCTACCTTCTTTATAAAAATCAGATTGTATTTAGATAATATATTGATTCAACTATTCGGAGAAACTTAAAACGTCAAATTTACTCAGTTGCTCCCAGCTTGGCTTATTTTCCTCCAATAATGTGAATTTATTTATAAAAGGATATATCGTTTTCTTTTTATTTCTCTCTCCCTTTCTCTGTCTCTCTCGCTCTCTCTCTCTCTCTCCCTTTCTCTCTCTCTCTCTCACTCTCTCTCTCTCTCTATATATATATATATATATATATATGTTTAGGAGAAGTAAGATTAAATTCTCGGGGAAGAGCCATTTCCCAAAATCTAGCGAATCATCAGAGTTATATTTTAGTCATTTTGATTGAGTGATGGATTTTCCTCCTACACATCACGTACGAACACAAACACACACACACACACACACACACACACACACACACACATATATATATATATATATATAATAATGAATATACGTAAAACTACGTTCCAACTAATCAGGAACGAACTGGTGAATGGAGGGCTATTCATTCACAAGTTCGTAATGAGTTGGTAAGACCATGAAACTTTAAGCTGTCCTACGAACGTGTATATATATATATATATATATATATATATATATATATATATATATATATATATATATATATATATATATATATTATAATCTTTATGAACCCCCACAAAATAATTTCAAAGTAATGCAAAATAACATCGTCTGCTTCTAGCCTTTTTTTTACAAAGAAATTTTGTGACATCTTTTCTCATAACTTCCTTCTCTCTTTTTCTCTCTATGGGTTTTTTCTTTTCTACCCCTTCGATAACAATATATAACTTCCGTTCAGTTAACCGTTTAAATATGTCAATATCTGCTAACTCACTCATGTCTTCTCTCCCCCCTCACTTCCTCACTTCGTTAATTTATAAATGTTTAATACGGTCCGTAAAAATGTGTAAATTTTCTTTTCATTTTTTGTTTCGAAGTAAAGTCTGATGATCCGCAGTCCTTTTAAAAGGACTGTGGTGAAATAATTTATTACATGGAAACATAAAGTGGACTGTTTTTATTTAAATTATTTGCTTTGGATTTACATTGAGCTCTCTGGATTTTATCCTCCTTAGGTTTACCTATACGGATTACCTAGTTTATCATAAACTATATATATATATATATATATATATATATATATACTTCTTAGCTCTGTTCAACAACATTGAGGACTAATTTGTTGAAACGTTATATTAAATTAAGTAAAAATTTATTCGGTTGCCTGCGTAGTCACGCTAAGTCACGTTTATATCGTTGGGTTATATCCACATTCATGAACACACACATATACATTCATATATATATATATATATATATATATATATATATATATATATATATATATATATATCAATGTATTTATATATATGTATAATATGTTGGACATATCACCAATTCACTTTGACAATGCTTGACAATAAATGATAACATATTTAGGCATTTAAAACAACATGCCTGGCCCCATACACAATTCCGGAAAATCCGCGTTGAAAACACAACTATACTTAAACATGAAAACAATAAACAAAATCTAAAAATTCTTGAAGCTGTATAGATAAAACAGTTAAATCCTAACCTGAACAAAATAAACTATGAAATCTCCACAAATATTCTTAAATGCCTATAATTGATAACAGAAGCCATTGGTTTATACAAACAGCTTCCCATATTTAATACTTCTCGTTTTCAATCTCTCGTGGTGATGTGTGA
>OZ010609.1:7034673-7069673 GCA_963932145.1 Acanthosepion lycidas | reverse complement strand
ACAATAGCCCGAATAATGTAAATAATCTACATAATAGCTGATCTCAGAAATATAGACAGATACTGAAAAGCCAAAATGTTGTAATAAATATGGCAACAACGATAAGAACAATAGTCTGAATAATGTAAATAGTGTACATAATACCTCATCTCAGAAATATAGACAGATACTGAAAGGCCGAAACGTTATAATAAACATGGCGACAAAGATGAGGACAATAGTCCGAATAATGTAAATAATTAACAACATTTAAATATAACGAGGGATCTGTTTAATATGAGTCAAGTAATAAAAAGCCTACAATATACAGGACAGAAAAAATGTTGTATGTATAAAGAATTCCTTTCTTAGAAAGAAATGTCTGAGGATCCTGTAAAATAACTGCAATGCCTTCATCTTTTTGCAATATTCGATTGCTGTTTCGTCTCTATCTTGTGCTGTATCTGCCTTTTCAAAAAATCGCATTTGTGATGCATATGTAAAACCGAGTACAAATATAAGCAAAATATATGAAGATCTGGTTAGAGGTAAATATTTAATTATAGCAAAAAGAACAGATATGCTTAAAGGAGAGAAATAATTACGTCAGTTGGTAAAAGAAAAAAATTAGAATAAAAAAAAGAACAGTCGTTTATCGCTTCATATTTATTAGAATGCGATGGTAGGAGGTAAATTTTCTGTGTGTATCTGAGTATTTGGAAGCATGAATAAATAGAATACACGTGTGTTAGTAATATACTGATATGTGTATTTTTTATAAGCAAATTACATCCACTCCTACCAACCAATCTTTCTTGTTGCATAACGTCGGTTGTCTTGATTTATTGAAAATAGTTTCAAGGAATGTTAAATAATAGATGGGATCAACACAAAACTGGGACCATTTTCTCTCAGAAGCATGATACTCACTGCCGATTATCTATTAGGTTGATGCAAAAATAATGTCGTTTTCTAACATATGTTACTATGGGAGAAAACGATATTATTTTTGCACCAACCTAATGTAAGGTTTTCTACAAATGCAACGTCACATGTATTCAGCTTATCTAATCGACTATTTTGCTTTCCCCAATCGAGTAGTTATTACGTTGGTGCAAAAATAATGTCGTTTTCTCACATAGTAACATATGTTAGAAAACGACATTATTTTTGCATCAACCTAATATAAGGTTTTCTACAAATGCAACGTCACATGTATTCAGCTTATCTAATCGACTATTTCGCTTTCCCCAATCGAGTAGTTATTACGTTGGTGCCAAAAATAATGTCGTTTTCTCACATATGTTACTATGTGAGAAAACGACATTATTTTTGCACCAACCTAATATTTCCAAGTCTGTTTCTTTTATTTGCTATTGTCTTCATTTGCTATAATGTATGCGTGATATTGCGTTTATTTTCCCTATAAGGAAGACGTGATAATCTCGCAGTCCTAAAACAGGATATTGTAATTTAGGAGTATTTTGAAGAGTACTTTTGAGGAGTATTTTTTAGGAGAATTTTTTGAAGAGGAATAACGTAATTTTGCGCTCCATAGATTATCATTTGAACAAAAAAAAATATTTCGATATTTTTAAGGCGGACCCTATGCGAAATCTTTACCAATGGAATCTAACGACTGAATATAGTAAAGATAAAATGTTTGATGCCTATGCAGTAAAATAATCTCTGATTTGCTCAAAAGTTGCATCAAAGTCGAGCAACTGCGAGATTTGAAATGGATGGCTACGTTTCGGAAACGCTTCATATACTTATGTTCTTCGGAGTAACTTTCATATTTATGTTGTTAGAAAAATGGACATGATCAAACTAAATATCCTTTTCTTTTTAAATAATTTAATCTCTGCATTATGTTTCTTATCCTAGGAAGCCAGACTTTCGACTGGTTCGTTCTATGACCTTCCTCGGATTTATTAAATGGTCCGACCAAACGTTGTTATGGAAAGGTTAAAATCGGAAAGCAGAGCTGTCTGTATCTCTGATATAAGGTGACATGATTACTTATATTATTTACATTATTCGGACTGTTATCCTCATCTTCATTGTCATATTCACATCGTTTCAACCGTTATACGCTCCGGTCTTTATGTCTACATCTCTCTATATATCTGTCTATATCTCTGAGATGTGGTATTATGATTACTTACATTATTTACATTATTCGAACTGTTATCCTCATCTTCATTGCCATATTCACAACGTTTCGGCCGTTGTACGCTCCGGCCTTTATGTCTACATCTCTCTATATATCTGTCTATATCTCTGAGATGTGGTATTATGATTACTTACATTATTTACATTATTCGAACTGTTATCCTCATCTTCATTGCAATATTCATAACGTTTCGGCCGTTGTACGCTCCGGCCTTTATGTCTATGTCTCTCTATATATCTGTCTATATCCTTGAGATGAGGTATTATGATTACTTGCATTATTTACATTATTCGGACTGTTATCCTCATCTTCATTGCCATAGTCACAACATTTCGGCCGTTGTATGCTCGGGCCTTCTTCAGGTGATTGGAATTTCGAACCGAATCCTTTATTTCATCCACTTTTTCTAGTTCCCCGTGCCATGCCTCTTCCGGATGTCTCATTTATTTTTCTTTAATTCAACTATCTAAGTTTCCGTTCACAATTGCTGTGGCCTGAGGTATGGTTAGAGAAAGAATTATTTGAAAGAAAATTTAGGTATTTTTCTTAATCAATTTTCTAAAGCGACCAAGAAATTAATCCGTGAACTTGAAAGGATCTTGATATGTCAAAATTATTTAACCAAACATGTTTGAATATATATATATATATATATATATATATATATATATATATGTGTGTGTGTGTGTGTGTGTGTGTGTATATATATATATATATATATATATATATATATATATATGATGGACCAAAAGTCACTTTTTATTTGGAATACGCATTTGCGAAGATGAAGGACCCTTGCATGATAGCATCTGCCATAATTAGATCAATACAATTTCCAAATTGTTGCAACCAGGAACATTATTTTGTTCAGTAAATACATTTAAGAGTTACACTTAGTTTTCTGCATATATATATATATATATATATATATATATATATATATATATATATATATATATATATATATATTAGATATACTTTTTAGGTCGTAAAATGTATTGTTACTTGCAATTTTTTTTATTATAATTTTACTAAAAAAATGAATTTTAACGTTTTTAGTGTTGCACTGGTTGTCATTTTGCTATAAAAATATATTGTCACTCATTTTATAAAAAATATAATGTTGAGTTTTGTTGGCGGGGTGAGGGGCTTACTATTTGTCGATAGCTGGCACCCTAACAGGTTCCACTACCCCGGATCAGATTGGACCTTGGAACAAAAGCAATTAATGTTTGATTCCACCCTACTCAAACGCTCCACTCTACCAATTAGAGGTCTTGCTGACCGATGTAGTTTATTACCATATCAAGGACATTGGAAGAAGATTGTGCTGATAGTTTTCAACTGACTGTAAAAAGTAATTTTTTCGTCATTTAATTTGTTCTGGAGCGAGTAGAACAAATTGAGTCAACGGGATACGGTGGGTTCTAGTGGGGATACCATTACAAATCTATAAGCTTCTGCAGGGGGTGTTATTCAACATGAAGTTTTGCGTTGTTGTGGTGGAAAATTACACCTTTTTCGATTTGTCAAAATCGACCTTTTTTTCAATAGCTGCATTGAAATTGATGTTTTTGTCGCAATACTTCCTTGCAGTTATCGTTTCCTTTGCTGGAAAAAGCGCAAAGTGAATTATCCCCCTGAAACCGTTACAAACAGACAACAACACCTTAATTGGATGCAAACCCGCATATTATTTTGCATGAAACGTTATTATAAACGATCCATTTTTCATCGGCTGTGTGAATTTTGTCAACAAACGGCTTCTTTTCATTGCGCAACAGCAAAGAAATCGTCGAAAAAACACAATGTTGGAAACGAACACAAGTCACTTCAAATGGAGAAATATAGTTAAAATATAGATTTTCAAACCCTTAGCAATCTCTTCCGTCGAAGTTGTCGCTTTATTCTCTAGGTTTTTAAGCTGGGCGTCTTCATGAACGTTAGAAGCTTGGTTGATTGTTTAAGTTAAAATCAACCTGACAAAATCTGCCGAACCACTTTTTGTTCATCCGAAGAGCTTGGACACGATCCAAATAAACCACGTGATTGACTTTTTTGTGACAGTTCCGAAATCATACAGGGTAATAGGGCAAAAGTGTAACTTATTCATGCTCCATTTTTACGGCATTCATTTGTCTACAAAGTCTGTCTCCCAACTAAACGATGGAAATTTTTAATCATGAACACGCCAGAAGTCGACACCAAAGCAAACGCTAATCTGGCATCATGCTACAAAAGCAAAAGAACACAGACATGGCTGTCAGACAATTCCCTTACTTCAGGTCACCTAAAATCTTCAGGATTTAGGTAGGTAAACCAAGGAATTAAAATTGCGGTCAATTTTTATTAAAAATGAAAATCGGTCACGAAATTTTGCAATTATCTGATATATATATATATATATATATATATATATATATATATATATATATATATATATATATATATATATGTATGTGTGTGCGTGTGCGTGTGTATTTCTTTAATATATATATATATATATATATATATATATATATATATATATATATATATATATATATATATATATGAAGAAATATAGTCTTAAGATGTGCTATATTTATGGGATAAATTTCTCAATATCATAGATAGAGCGTATGTAAATATAAAAGTGAACATAGAAGTCAACATTTACAGGCGACAGTCTGTTTCATGCTAGATGCAATCGTCAGGCTATACTTTTAGTCATTATCAAGGAAGATTTTATTTTATCGCCACAACACACCAGCAAAGTCAAAACTACACCGAACGAACTATCTATGAGATCAGATGCCCCATTTAAAAAACTGTGATCCCAATCAAACTTCAGAACTAATTAAATCGGTCACATGACTACATGCCTATCCAGATGCCCTACGTTTCACCTATCTGACCACAGCTCTATTAGAAACCATTTAAACTCATAGACAAACTTACACGACTCCATCCGAAACATACAAGTAGAAAATACAAACATAATAACCTCATACACTTGTAAAAAATAGATTCAAAATAATGGAAGCCCTAATAATAATAAAAAAGCCAACACTTAACAATATTTACTACGAACAAGGCCACACTGTGCTAACAGTGTTCGGAAAATAAAATATCTCTTTAACATGTAAACATACACATAATGCATAGACTCAATTAAACTGAAAAAATAAAATTATCCATGATAATGGCTAGAAATATAGCCCGAAACGCTCGAAATTATAGGACATTTTGGATAGTGTCTACACATTCTGTGTCCCAAAAATAAAGCACTTGTTCACACATGAAAAATGAAATAAAAAGCTTAATCGTAGTATCTTATCTGTCGTTTGTAATGAAACAGGCATAAATGAAAGATTTCTGTGTAAATACACAGTATATATATATATATATATATATATATATATATATATATATATATATATATATATATATATATATATATATATATACATATATATATATATGTAAGTGAATATAAGTGTATATATATATATGTAAGTGTATATAAGTGCATATATATATAAGTGTATATAAGTGTATATATGTATATATATATATATATTTATATATATGTAAGCGTATATAAGTGTATATATAAGTGTATATAAGTGTGTATATATATAGTTATATATATAGATGTAAGTGTATATAAGTGTATATATATATACACTTATATACACTTACATATATATATATATAAACATATATATATATCTATATATATATATACATTACGCATGAAACATGCATAAGTGAAAGATTTCTGCCTAAATACACAGTATATATATATATATATATATATATATATATATATATATATATATATGTATATATATATATATATACTGTGTATTTAGGCACAAATCTTTCATTTATACATGTTTCATTAAAAACGACAGACAGGATACTACGATATATATATATATATATATATATATATATATATATATATATATATATATATATATATAAACTTAGGAGATCAGCCTACTTTTTGGTTTTAACATTTCGGTAGCTTCAGGCGTTATGGACAAAATAATTTCCTAACGCTTTTTTTTTTAATTATTTTAATACTCATGATATTCTCCTCCCCCTCTTCTATTACACTTAACCTTCTGCTTTATATATAAATAATAAAACGTTAAGAAATCTTTTGGGCCATGCTGCCTGAAGATACCGAAAATTTGAAACCAAGGTAGCGTGATTAGGTGATCTATCTTTTTTTTTTATTGAAAAACTCTGTATGTTAAATTTTTATTTTCTTCATAGTTGTATTGAGCGCTTTTTACTACAACTGTTTCCTGGTCTAATTCAACTCTGACCAATAATATTTTTATAATTATATATATATATATGTGTGTGTGTGTGTGTGTGCGCGCGCGAGTAATGCGTCAAAATTTTAGTTAGACTACATCTGTAAAAGGACGGTATGAATAAATGCAGGCTATATGTATATATATGTGTGTGTGTGTTTGTGTGTGTAACATTATATTTCAATATTTATGTCTTCATTCTTTATTTAAACACCTATTAAAGAAAACGGATAGCGAATGTCTGTTAAGCGTTTTTTCAATTTTTTTTTTCTTGGTATCAAATTCAGATGGAAACTTGAAGCTACCGAAATTATGCTTTATAATTTTTATAATTTCGATAACCATTCGTCGTTTTCAAGCAAAAGTTGTAGAATGCAAGAAATTGTACACATTTTTACCTAACATTTTGAAGATTGAAATGCCATAGTTTAAGGTGCTATATGCATGAAATTGTATTCGAGAGGTAGCAAAAAAACTTTAATATTATAAAATAGTATAAAAGAGGGACGCAGGTTCGATCTCTGTCGAAAGATACATTCTCATTTGAAGACATCCCCACAGCCCAGGTCAGTAGATGCCAATTATAAACAGAGATATCTACTTCAACAGGTGTACGTACTGAATATAACATTTTTAGTAACAAAAATGTTCGTTGCGATGTAAGGATGTGCGTTGTGGGGTAATCTATTGACTCGGGATGAGAACTTGGAGAGCTGAGTCCGATTTCCGTTCGAGATCGTTGGATTAACTTACGCACAAATACCCTTGAGAAGGTATGAATCCATTTCTTCTCCTCCCAGCTATGGATTAAATAGCAGGATATATACTGGGTCATTTAACCTTAATTGGCAACCAGCCTACCGCAGAAAGAAATGGCAGTGTCTGTTGGGAAAGAAAAAAATCTTCTGCCTCATCGGTCATGTATCGAAAGATATATGATCGCCCAAGCGTGTATCACGTGTCACATTTAACTGATTGATAAATAATGTCGTTGTTTTACGACACGTGTTCAGTAGTTAACTTCCACCCGTTATTCTAGACATGATTTGTCCGATAACCAAATAGGTAAAATCCTACTGGCACACCCACTACAGTCGAATTATAAATAAAATCGATTAATTCTTTACAAAATGATCTATAAATTGTGTTGATTTTTGAGTTCACTAAATGTAGAATTATCGCCATTAAAGTGTGAATCGTTTTCATTCATCAACTTTGGACTCGATTGCAATGTTCGCAATCTTAACGAACACATGAGATATTCAGATGGTGCTGTTTGCAGAAGGGGAAAGCCAGAAAGTCGAAATCAAACACACAAAAGGGGATACATACAAGCGATCGCAGCGTTCTGGCTTCAAGACAAGAAAAAACAGAACTAAGTGAGAGGAGATCGATAAGTGGCCTATATTTTTGGCTAGGAAGAAATCCTAGCATGCATTTGTGTGATTTGTCCATAAATTTATGAAGAGAGATGAAAAGAAGGAACAGAACTAAGTCAGAGGAGATCGAGAATTGGCCTTATTGGCTGGGAAGAAAGCCAAGCATGTTATAAAATCACTACAAAAATAGCTAATTTGTTTCAACACTTCTGGTGTCTTATCAAGTGATGGTGTTTGATAAGATACCAGAAATGTTGAAACAAAATTGCTATTTTTGTAGTGATTTTATAACATATTTATATTATAATTTTGGAATAAATAATTATATTTGCTCTACTCTGTTTTGAGCACTCTTTTAAGCATATTATCTGTTATTGAAATGTATTCTGTATACACCAATCCTATATGTGGGTGGGTGTATATATATATATATATATATATATATATATATATATATATATATATATATATATATATACACAGAGAGAGTCAGAGAGAGAGAGCGGGAAAATAAGAATTAGAGAAACACCTAATGTTAATATATATATATATATATATATATATATATATATATATATATATATATATATATGCGCGCGCGCGTGTGTGTGTGTCTCTGTGTGTGTGTGTAATATTTATAATACATGTGTGTATACACAGAAAGCTTAAAATTAAAATTGTTTTGCTACATGCGGGTTTTCACAAGAAAATGTTTTACTTAAACTATATGTCTATATTCCTACATTCTGACGGATATGCCTCGAATAAAAGAAGCATGTCTGGTTTCATATATCGGTTATAGTAAGGGAAAAATTATAGGAGCTAATTTGTGGGACGTGGATTTAGTTTCTGTAATGAGTTTCGATTTTAAATCTCTGATAAAAAATGTTTGTTAATAAACTTTTGTTTGGGATTATGGATTAATGTTTGACAGATTTCATCCTCTGCATTCATTGCTGACTAAGAGTATTTTTGGCCAATGTAATGTCCATGGCAATCTTTGAAAGTTATTATGTAATTACATTCTCTGAGTTAAACGACAAATTATTATGAATTTTGAAATTGATGTCTTCGAAGTAAATTTCGTGGCCCTCTGCAGTGGAGTCGGTTTCATTGTTTCATCTGCTGCAATTTAATTGTATTCTGCCATTTTGCACTCGTCAATATCTATCTATCTATCTATCTATCTATCTATCTATCTATCTATGTCTCAGTCTGTTCATATTTCCTAGCCTGTTTCTGTCAGACTATCTATCTCCATGTGTTCATATCTCTTAATATCTATCTATCTATCTATCTATCTATGTCTCAGTCTGTTCATATTTCCTAGCCTGTTTCTGTCAGACTATCTATCTCCATGTGTTCATATCTCTTAATATCTATCTATCTATCTATCTATCTATGTCTCAGTCTGTTCATATTTCCTAGCCTGTTTCTGTCAGACTATCTATCTCCATGTGTTCATATCTCTTAATATCTATCTATCTATCTATCTATCTATGTCTCAGTCTGTTCATATTTCCTAGTCTGTTTCTGTCAGACTATCTATCTCCATGTGTTCATATCTCTATCTATCTATCTATCTATCTTACAATTTTATCATATAGATAAAAACAGTTTACTCACTACAAAGATGCAACTTCGCCTCGGTGCATTTCAATTGCAGCTCGACTGGTGAGAACCAAAAATGGTTATGAACAATGCTGCTTGTCTGACAGTCGAGGCGCAATTGAAATGCACCGAAACGATTTTGTAGCTTTGTAGTGAGTAAATTGTTTTTGTATATGTGTTAAAATTATAAATAATTAATGCTCTACTATCGGTATTGTGTCTTCTTTTGAATTAATGCCGTGAACGTTAGAATTTAAATATTACTTTCTTTCTCATTGCATCGTGTAAAGAAAAACAGACCACTTTAAGGTTCTATTACAATAATTTATTTCGCCAGAGCCCTTTTAAGGGACGCTGGATCATCAGATGACACATCCAAAAAAATGATACGAAAGATGAAATAAAAATTCACACTTTTGACGGGTAGTATTAAGTTTATGTAATTTAACAGAGGAGTGGTGTGAGAGACATGGTCGAGTTTAGAGAGGGTTTATTTTAATATTTCTTTCAATCATACTTAGTATGGGGGCAGGAGGGACAAATGACTGTTAGGATAACATCTTTATCAAACTGATAAAGATGTTACCTTGACACTCATTTACAATATTAAAAGATTACTATCAGTAAACTGTTATATTTTTTAAAAAAATTCTTTTAATGTGTTCTCTATGAATGGGTTAATAAATACAGGACTTAAGTTATATTAAATTCCTAAATTATTTGTAAAAGAGTTAAATTTTTAAGTTGTTAGCAAGCATCAAATTAATTTTTTTGAACATTTAAATTACTATCAAACATTAAAATCTATTTTTTTACATAAATTGCTAAAAATATACCATCCCCTTCTTCCTACGTAAAACCTAATTACAGCTTCACTTTCTTTACTACCTCCTTCTTTCTTTTTTCTTTTTCTTTTTCTCTCTTCTCCCCTCCCATTTCAATATATCACTTCCGTTAGTTAACCGATTAAATAAATGTCTGGTCACTTCTTCCTCAATACTAAGTATGATTAAAAGAAATATTAAAATATTAAAATAAACCCTCTCTAAACCCGACCATGTCTCTCGCACTACTCGTAACTACCCTCTATATTAAATTACATAAACTTAATACTGACCGTCAAAAGTGTGAATTTTAATTTCATTTTTCGTTTCATTTTTTGGAAGTGTCATCTGATGATCCAGCGTCCCTTAAAACAGCTCTGGTGAAATAAATTATTATAATGGAATCTTAAAGTGGTCTGTTTTTCTTTAAATTATTAGCTCTGGATTTCCATTGAATTCTCAGGATTTCATCCTGCTTGGGACTACCCATACGGATTTTTCATAACTTAACTATACATACATATATATATATACACACACATATATATATATATATATATATATATATATATATATATATATATATATATATATATATATATATGTATGTATGTATGTATGTTTTATGTATATCCAAATACTCTTTATTTTATCTATCTATCTATCTATCTATTAAAAGTATATTTTATTATGTAAATTTTGGAATTGTCTGGGAAGCAAGAAGCCGGAAGTGAGTTCCACAAGCGAGAAGTGCGAGAGAACCTTTTAGCACCTTACTTAGGATTGTATCTATCGAATCCAGTAGTGCGCTTAAATTCATAAAAACTAGCTACCATGAGGGAAAGTCTATCAGAAAAATTAGCATTAAATTATGTATAAAAAGTTACAGAGAAGCTATGTTACGTACATATATAACACGCGCCGTGTATATATATATATATTTGAATGCGCTAAATGTTACATTCCTTATATTGGGGAGATTTCTCGACAATTCTTCCACAGTACAAGGTGCTATGGGTAAATTTGTAAATTTTCGCCATTTTATATTTTTAATTTCGCACATGCTTGTTTTTTTCGAATTTTTTGACTGCGGAGCATAGTAGAGTCAGTTGTGTACTGTCTGTGAGAAATTTGCAACCGGCATGCTGTATTGCTTGGCATTCGGGCGGAAATCTTCAACATAAACATTTTAGAATGCTTGGGTGTCAATCTGAGAACAGAGCAGAGATTTCGGGAAGAGTTGTACGAGTTTAATCGTGATTGCGAAGGCACGGCAGCTCGAAAAAAAAAACTCTGATCGTTCTGATAAGAAAAGAACTCCCAAATTTGTTGGTTAGGGTCTCAGGCTCAAGACGGCGTCCTACATCAAGTGCCTTGAGGAGGTAGTGCTGCTCTGGTTCAAGAGGGTCAAGAGGGTAGCTGTTGGAAGATCCTATATGTGGCAACATTACTCTGCACTATATCACATTAGAAGGAGAACCCAGTCATGGCTATCAGACATTTTCTGCAACTACATCGGCCCTTACATCTGGCCATCTAACTTCCTAGACTGTAACCCTCTTGATTATTATGTGTGAGGCGCAGTTTATCGAGAGATCAAAAAGAAATCCCTTTTAACACCACTGAAGAACTGAAGGCAAGTATTATGTCACCATTCACCAACTTAAACAAGGAGACCGACAAGAAGAGATGCAGAAGATTCCAAAGCTGTCTGGAGGCTGTTGTTGAAGACAATGAAAATTGCATTGAATGAATTTACTCTTTTAGTATTTCAAAATACTTGGATATTTTTGGTAAATATATCTGCTAAAATCAGGGGTCAGTGTTATTTTATTTTTTGCGTTATTTTGTCCATCGCACGCCGTGTAAGGAAACTTGTAAGGTAATTTGGTTGTGGATAAATGTTCTCAATTTTCAAACATTTATAAAACGACATGGTGGAGACATCATCCAATTTATTTTACGAATTATTTTTTCTGATGACACAGTTTCCCCGTGAAACATGTCCGATTTCTTTTATTACAGATTGATTCATTCAGACATATACATTCGATTATGTGGAAATCCCTTTCTCGCAACTATGGGTTAAATAATAGGGTTTATTATTCCTAAGAAATTGTTAATACGGGAATTATTTTTACAATCCTAAAATTATGTTCGGATTTTTAAAAAATAAACATGGAGGAACATGTGAGTAAAGAGGAAGTTTTGAGGAAACAAATTTTTGATGATGATTAGCATTCCTAGAATTGCTGGAATTTGGTCATCTCTTTCTTCGAGTTGAAGTGTAGATCCTAAATGAAAAGAAGCGTCATTTTTATCGTTAGCTTATTTTCTGAAATTGCTGAATAGGCAGTCTTGAGAAATCCGGCCTGATTGACACCCTCGCACTTTGCAAACGAGATATATATATATTGCTAATTATCCTACCAGGTTCATTAGAAAGATAATCCTTTGGTTGAGTCTTCCTCTGTTGATGGCAGTCGAGAAACGAATCCAGGGTGAGAAGGTGTAAATCGAATTTATTCCATAGCAACAAAAAGGATGTAAACACACAAAGCTACAAATTGAACTTACAGTGTTAAATTCACTATGGCATTTCTTGTAGGGCAATGGGTGTGGTTTCGCTCTATCAGGAGTAATGTGTACATACATTATTTACAGTCGGACTAATATCATTATTTTTGTTGTTACCATCACCTTTGTGACGGTATTTTCCCGGTTATTTTTAAAGTTATGACTAATACAACTTCCATGGAATTTTGAACTGAATAATTCAATTAACTAACAGGGTAGACATTATGAAGAACGGTGTGAGCATACAATAGATTTAATAAAAATTTCAGTTCGAAATCGATTCATGTTTACAGGAATCAATATTCTCCTGAAGAATGCCTCATGACACAACAGTTGAAACGTTGCATTCGTAATAGTTTCAAATGTAAATAAAATATATTCTGTCGTCCTCCTTGGGTTAATATGGTGAAAATAACAATATCTTATTTAATTGTAACGAATTAGAATGGAATCAAAGCGCTATTAAGCATATTATTCAGAATAAGAAAAAAGTCGCGTACCATAGCGATAATTAAGTATGCACATTTATTTACTATTTGATTGCTATTTGTGCGTGCTTAAATTCGTAACGACAGGCGTCGATTATAGGTGTTGTTTCCTTCGTGTAAAAAGGTATGCAGGTTCGGTTCTTGAAGAAAGGGACATTTTTTCTTGAGCAGGCAGCATTATGAAGCATATTTCTATTCAAATAGGTTTGGTTAAATAATGTAGACATATGTTAATTTATTTTAATTGTGATCCTTTCAAGTTCATGGATTCATTTCTTGGTAGCTTTAGAAAATTGATTAAGAAAATACCAAAATTTTCTTTCAAATAGTTTTTTTTATTTTCACCAACTACTTTCAATCTCATCTAAGACCATCTTCAAGGGGTTAAATTGTCTGTGAATGTGTGTATGTATTTCTGTAAATGCAAAACATTTCACCTGTTCGTTTTACTGCGGTTATGCAGCGTACTAGATTCCAAATTCCAAATTTATGTATTTGTTCAAAGCTAACAAGAAATTAATCTTTGGACTTGAAAGGATCACAACTAAAATAAATCAACATAATATTTCTAAATTATTTCACCATACCTATTTGAATGAAAATATGCTGCCTAAATATACACAATATATCTATATCTATATCTATATCTATATATATATATATATATATATATATATATATATATATATATATATATATATATATATATATATATATATATATATCTTTGCGTGTGTATTCATATAATAGGAAAGAACTGTTGATGATCCGAAGTTGTTCAATCCACAAAACCTAGACCACACGTCCATTTCAAAACTATTAGTGAATAAAGCATTCCATACCATCGTTATTCCAAAACAATGCTTCAGAATGAAACTGCCACCCAGTGGTCAAGGTTTAATATTGGAATTAAACTTAAATACTGATGACTAGTTTCGAAACATAGTAATTTCTGTGTCACGATAGAATCATATTTTGAAAAAAATTATTACAACACACACACACACACACGCACACACACATACATATATATATATATATATATATATATATATATATATATATATATATATATATATACTCGACTCTCCCGTCGAATTCGACGTGTGAGGGTCAAGCAGATCAGTTCCTAGGAAACCGACAGCCAGACAACAGCACATGAGATTTGATTATAGTGGTGAAGGTTTCGTGCAGGACCATCCACACTTTTTGAAGGGTCGAATACAGAGACCTGGTGCACTACCTGCCACAAGGTCCCCAAACGACCCTCCGCAGGTTTTGTGTGTGTGTATATATATATATATATATATATATATATATATATATATATATATATATATATATATATATATATATATATATATATATATATATATATTTAAAGAAAATCAGACCACTTTAAGGCTTCATATATATATATATATACTGCGTGCCAAATTATTTTCGAGATAACTTTTTTCTAATATTTCAAAAACCATCCAATCAATTCACACAAAATTTTGCCACAATGTTGGCAACACAAACCTGCGCATTCACTGCACAATGTAAACAAACTAGCGCCATATTTGGCACGCAGTGTATATATGGAGTGCATAAATATACATGTTTGCAAAGTTATGACAGTGGATAACAGTTTTAGAAATAGACCCCACCACATTTTTGTCTAAGTTTTTATTACCTATATCGGCTTTCATATTCGAGAAAATTTAATAAAGAAAATGTGCACTTTCGCAAGAATCGAAACTGCGTCTCCCTTAATAGAAAAGAGATAATATTTTTAACATCATAATTACCCATGAAAATTTTATTTATCATTTATTTAATTGCTCAAGATGTCCTCGTTCCTTTTCAAGACACATGTCAATTCTGTGCCTGCAGGACTCATTAACAGCTTTCTTTGTCATTTTACTGCATTCATATCTATATATATATATATATATATATATATATATATATATATATATATATATATATATATATATATAGTTATTCGTACACCCATCAATTTATTTTTATTAATTTCTCAGAATCTAATGCCAGTGTGATGCCAGGTTTTTTTAATATTTTAATAAGCACAAACAAAGGAATATAAAACTCAATTTTTAAAACAATCATCATAAAGAACAAATTTTTGCCCTCCATAAGCATGGCTGATGCTAACCTCCAAGAGAGAAACACAATGTGCCTTCTTGGCCTCACGTTTTCTGCTGACGTGAAGTGGAATGATTAAATTGAATTAGTTCCTCGATGTATTCCTAAGAATGTTCCTTCAATATATCGTGCCAGACAATTTCTCTCGATAGAGTCCATAATTTATAACCTGTACTGACAGAAAACTGCCTTGGAAAATATAGAAAATGAGTTCGGCAGATAAATACAAAAATATAAATGGGTTTAATAAAGGATGTGTCTCTTCACAGGATATAATCAGCCTATACAGGGAGGCGATTCTGAGAGAACTAGAAGTTTTACCAGGAATTCAATCTTCAATGAATCTCTCACGTACATTCATATCTGCTCAATGCGTATCCCAATGTAAACAAATGACGTCACACATTATAAAATGGACAAAGTCCGACAATTATTTTAAGACATTTTTATGTTTATAAACCGGTCTTCTATACGGATTCATGGAAGTAAATTCGACCTTGCTAACCGAACGCTCCTTAGTGGCCAAATCGGTAAAGGTACGTCAAGCTAAATGACGGTTCCGTATAGGATACAGGTTCGAATCCTGTCGGAGGGCGAATATTTTCTGTGAAGATTTCTCCGATATTCAGGACAGTAAATGTTGTTTAATACTGTTTATTATAAAACAGAGCATTTACTTAAATATTTGTATGTATAAAATGAATGTATAAACATAAAAATATCTTAAAATAATGGAAAGGAATCTAATACGGAAGAGGCAGTTGAAATTTCTAGGGCACACGATGAGGAAAGAGGGCTTAGAAAATCTGTAACACACAAGGCAAATTGAAGACAGACTTGGCAAATTTTAGTAAATGGATGTAGGATCAGGGTTTAGGAGAAATAACGAAAAGAGAAAATTTATTAAGAGCTAGG
Source organism: Acanthosepion lycidas (assembly GCA_963932145.1). Lineage (NCBI taxonomy): Eukaryota > Metazoa > Mollusca > Cephalopoda > Sepiida > Sepiidae > Acanthosepion > Acanthosepion lycidas. Next base: position 7,053,260 of record OZ010609.1, on the reverse strand, counting down.
AAGGACAGAAAAATTTGGAGAGCCATAATCGTTTACGGAAAATGGACAAGAACAATGCGGTTTTCTTAATGACTTTGAAACAAGGAATGCACGCTATCTGAAAGTTCACTACAACTGCAAGAGGATGGATACCTATGGTTTATAGATTATACAGAATAGTTCGCTAAATTACACCGTTGTGTAAATTAATTGAAACAACCACTTTAGTTTCCTTTCTTTCCCCATACAATGAGTTTTAGACCCTCTAAAAAATGACAGGATATAATCGATTTCTATTTTTTCCTCGGATTATGTCATTGGCAGTGGTGTGCAGTAATATGAATCTATTTTCGGAGTATGTGATGAAATTTGTTTGACGTTGAAAAATATTGCGTTATGCGTCATCAGATTTTTATCACGCCTAGATATTATTTGTACGAAAATTGTAACGCTACACGAACAAGCCTTACCTGTGAGTAAATGTTTCAATCAATTTGCACAAGGGTGTGTCGTAAAGAACTGTTGGATGTTATCAAGTAAATAGCAGGAGCAGGGAACCAAATGTGGAAGCAATATTGTAAGTTTGGAGGAATCGTAGACTTATAGATATGTAGGATAGATTCTGGAGAGAAAAAATGTTTCGCACAACGCAGTAAACCAACTTTATTAGCAGTTGATCTACCAACGGATTAAATATAATCTTTCCATTTCATGTCATTTGATAATGTTAGCCAGTTGCTTTAAACGCCCATAAATTATATAATACTCTCCTCTTATATGAAAGTCAATACTAGATACTCCCCTCATATAAGAAGAAGAGATTGATTCTACAGAAGGATGATGAGAATACCGTGAACTTAAAATTACTTAAGTAATATTAGGAAAACTGGAAACATAATGTTTCACATACATCCAATCAGAAAGAGACAATTCTAGAGAGCCATGACCGCCAATATTCTGAATTGACAGGGCACCTAGAAGAATGAGCTTGAGTAAATGGATGGTGGAACAAGGTTTAGGAGAGATTGGAAAAAGACAAAATTTATTTAGAGCTACAAAGCACAGGAAATTGTGGAGTGCCATGATCGCCAACATCAGGAAGAGACACAACACCTAGAAGAAAATAAAGAGCGTGAATAAATGGATGGCGGAATAAGCTAACAAAAAAGAAAAGAAAAGGCGCAATGAAAAGAAGAAACCCCATCTAGTTGCCAGAAGAAAAGTCAGGAGAGACAGCGAAATGACAAAATATATTAAAAGCTGCAAATGACAGGAAGTTATGGAGAGCCTTGGTCCCCCGATAACCTGAATGGACACGATACGTGGAAGAAGCTTCAAACTAATCTTCTTTTCGAAACGATTAGAACAAATAACAAAATGTTCTCATATTAGGTCGGTGCAAACATTGTAACATATGTGAGAAAACGACATTATTTTTGCACCGACCTAATATTTCGTATCGTTCAAGAACTGAATGCGAAAACGCTAACTTATTTGAGAACTTTCTGTAAACTCTGAAATACAAGCTTCAAGTAACGTCGTAGAATGGAAAACGTACACCGTTATAGAACATATAGAAATCACTTCCAGGGAAAATGGAATTCAATACCAAAATTGTATTTAATGTACTCCAACTGACAATATGGAGAATAATGGCGACTATTAAATAACAATTTATCGATTTTTTTAATATGTATTCCTCGACTCATTCGAGTATCTTCGTCCATATTGTATGCCCTGTCAGAACGTTAGCAATTATTTATCTCAACAACAACCTGTCTTTTGTTATTTTACCTCTAGTCACATATCATTATAATTGTAGTCATTGTAGTCCTGACCACTTCCCACTTCCCTATACTTGATAAGTAGGTTACGCACTGATTCCATCTGCTTCCCTTAATATATATATATATATATATATATATATATATATACAGGGTGCCTACAAAGTTCGTGTGCAATTTAAAATATTTATAGCTTTGGTTTGGTTTGTTTTGTTTTACGGCTTATCAACCTCAATGGGTTATTTAATGCCGACAATTGTTTTATTATTTCCGGTAAAAATTTTCCTTCAAATATGTATAGCTGGTAATATTTTTTTACTGAGTATTTCGGGTATTTAAAATTATGATTTTTTACACTTTTATTGTGTTTTGACCCCAATTTGGTGGGTTAACTACTTGCCCATAGCTGGGACCCTAACATGTGATACCACCCTTGGTCAGGGAGGACCTGGGAACACCAGCAATTAAGAGGTAGTTCCACGCCGGTTGAGGCTACAGCAATAAAAAGAAAATTGAATTATTTAAAATAGTCATTTAGCTTTTCACAGATCACCTCTCCATCATATATTGTACACCGTGTACACATGTCAGATTTTGCTAGAATATCAGGCTATGTTTTCCATCTTCTAACCCCCACCGCCCTTTTCAGACTCTCTCCAGGTTGGTTTGACTTTCCAGATGCCCTTCTCCTGGCAGTTTTCGAAAATTCATCTTCTTGCATGGTAAACAGTTATCTACAAGACTCACTGAGTCTGTGAAACTAACTTGAGCTTTCTTTTTCAGACATTACTACACAGGAGAAAGAAAACTCAGGAGAAGGAAAACTCAGGCGAAGGAAAACTCAAACGAAGGAAAACTCAGGACAAAGAAAACTCAAGGGAAGGAAAACTCAGCAGAAGGAAAGCTCGGAACAAGGAAAACTCAGGCGAAGGAAAACTCAAGAGAAGGAAAAAAATCAGGCGAAGGAAAACTCAAGAGAAAGAAAATTCAGGCGAAGGAAAACTTAGGCGAAGAAGAAATAAGGCGAAAGAGAACTCAGGAGGAGGAAAAGTTAGGCGAAGGAAAATTCAACAGAAGGAAAACTCGCGACAAGGAAAACTCAAGCGAAGAAAAAATCAGCAGAAGGAAAACTCGGAACAAGGAAAACTCAGGCGAAGGAAAACTCACGCGAAGGAAAACTCAAGAGAAGGAAAACTCAGGACAAGGAAAACTCAAGGGAAGGAAAACTCAGCAGAAGGAAAGCTCGGAACAAGGAGAACTTAGGCGAAAGAAAACTCAAGCGAAGGAAAACTCACGGCAAGGAAAACTCAAGCGAAGGAAAACTCAGCAGAAATAAAGCTCGGAACAAGGAAAACTCAGGCGAAGGAAAACTTAGGCAAAGAAGAACTTAGGCGAAAGAGAACTCAGGAGAAGGAAAACAGGAGAAGGGAAACTCGGGAGAAGGAAAACTCAGGCGAAGGAAAATTTAGGTGAAGAAGAACTTAGGCGAAAGAGAACTCAGGAGAAGGAAAACTCAGGCGAAGGAAAACTCGCGACAAGGAAAACTACTCAGGAGAAGGAAAACTCAGGAGAAGGAAAACTCAGGCGAAGGAAAACTCACGCGAAGGAAAACTCGTGACAAGGAAAACTCAAGCGAAGGAAAACTCAGCAGAAGGAAAGCTCGGAACAAGGAAAACTCAGGCGAAGGAAAACTCAGGCGAAGAAGAACTTAGGCGAATGAGAACTCAGGAGAAAGAAAACAGGAGAAGGAAAACTCGAGAGAAGGAAAACTCAGGCGAAGGAGAACTTAGGTGAAGAGGAACTTAGGCGAAAGAGAACTCAGGAGAAGGAAAACTCAGGCGAAGGAAAACACAAGAGAAAGAAAACTCAGGTCAAGGATAAATCAAGGGAAGGAAAACTCAGCAGAAGGAAAACTCAAGCGAATGAAAACTCAAGCGAAGGAAAACTCAGGAGAATGTTTTTAAGTAGTTCGTCTTTTTGGGGATAATTGCCATCGTTTTTGAGTGAGTAAGAATTTTCATGTGCAAGCCTTCTTCCGAATTAAATAGAAAAACTATAGTCAGCCATCGTTTGGCACGCCTACATTATCTCCAATACCTGCCAACAGATGTCGTCTATTCTGAAGTGTTTCAACCAATGTATAAACTCGTAAAAATGGAGTCTGACACAAAAAATTAACTGATTTTAAAATACTATTCCTTCGCTACACAGGAATTACCATGTTTTAAAAACAGAAACTAAGAACTTCAAATTCAATTATTTAATTAAATGTAAAACATTAGTTTCGATTATTTTTCATGCGAATTTTGGAATATTTTATTTTAAAATTTACTGGGTTTTAAAAGAACATACATTCATAATATTTGTTTCCAAGGATACAGAGAGATCCAATCATTCATACAGAGGCGGTAGCGTGTTCATTTTTATTAAAAACTATTGTATCAAATGTCAGTTACTTTCGAAAAGATGTTTAAGTCTAGGTAGGGTAGGGGTGCAGTTTCCGCCGAATTATGACATCCGTTCGACGCATGCCGTCTGTTTTTTTTTTTAAAGGACACATTTTTTTTTAGGTATTCTTATCCCTTAAATTTGTACATGTATACATAATGATTCTTTCTAAAAGGTGTGTTTGGATTAGAATGCCTTGAATTGAACTACAATTTTACAATATTATTTTTACTTTTAATTACTAATAGACTATATTTCATTTTAAAACAAATAAATGTAATAGAATTACTTAAATTATTTGGAAATTATTATTAAATATCAGATATAAGTATGTATATTACTATTATTATTAAATCTCAAATATAGTTATGTATAAACATCACAAAAAAATATTATTATTAGATGAGTTAGTGGACAATCTGTGATTAATACCTGTAGGTATCTGTTTCAAAATATGTGCCGGGTGGTTAGAACCTACGTCGATATATTGTGGGTAATGATTCTCTTTTCTATACGGTTAAATCGTACCATCGCGTAAGTCTAACATAATGTCTAATAGGTAACTTTCAAATTTATTTGTATATCAAGGGTAAATCTGAATTTTTTAAACAACCAGTAAAGTTTCTTTCGAATTACGTCATATTCTATAGGGTTACTTTTGTCTACAATAATTAATCCATCGTCTCTGTACAGACCAATGGTTCGTTGTTGAATAAAGAATGTAACTGATACTACTCCGTTGTTGAGTTTACTGGGTTTACTTTTTTTTGGGGGGGGGTTGTCACGTGGTCATGGTTGTTTTTGGTTTAAGCTATATAATCTGTTCCATTTTTTTTATTTTTTTTTTACCTTTTTGGCCAGTTTTACCCTGACGATCCGTTTAGGTGAAACCTAGGAAGGTTTGCCAGGCTCTTTAGCTTTTATCTACTTCGTGCACTTTACGTAGTTGATTTTACTCATTTTGGAGGGTTTTTTTCTTTGAACTCTAAGCTTGTATTCTGGATGATTGTTTTCGCCTAAATTTCATGGCCTTACTTCTTTCTTTTTTTTATTCCTCATTTTTCCTTAGGTACTCGTTTGTTTTACTACAAGCCGAAATACCCAAGCTTTTTAAAAGCGAATACAACTATATATATATATATATATATATATATATATACGTAATGATGGAGACTCCCTAATTCTATCTGCCCATGCATAATTCAGACCCTGACTAGATGTTTAACCGGCATCTAAATGACGCTCAAAGTCAGCATCTTTTACTCGACACATTCTCAGACCTCTTACCTACACTTCGCCAAATTCCGATATAGGAGAATCACTTCTTTCCGTTTTAATCTTAACTTTAAGCTGATGCATATAGAAAAAGATCTGTTGTGTCGTCCACACTACGGCCCACAGTATCCTGTCAAGCAGAAGATTTCATTTGTCAACGTCATTGCTACATAGTTGCAAGCAGAATTAGTTTCAATGAAGAAACACATTCCGCGCAGCATGCGCTGTGTGAAACCGTCAATTATACTGCAAAATGGGGTATAGACCCCCTCTGTGGAAATTAATTGAAACAACTGCTTTATGTTCCTTTCTTTCACGATACGAACAGTTTTAGACCCCACTGAAATGACAGGGTGTAATCGATTTCTGTTTTCTCTCAAATTAGGTCACTTGCAATGGTGTGCAGTAATATGAATCTATTTTCGGGGTTACTGCGTCATCCATCATTGCATCAGATTTTTATCACGCCCAGGCACTATTGTCTCTACTGTCGATTAATTGTCCTACGGTCATTGTCCGCTGTTTACGTTACTTCAATTAAGTGTATGAAAACTGTAACGCTACACGAACACACTGGCAAGCCCTACCAGTAAGCAAATCAAAGTACTATAGACTGGTCCAGAAGCTCTCTTGATTTACATCCAATCGAGTATCTGTAGTCAATCTGCAAGGAAAGACTTTGTGGAATGGACATACGAAGTACTAACATGTACACTAGGTCATGTTTCAGTGGAAAAATACGAAAAAATAAATAATAACGGAATTGTTTTGCTTTAATTAATTTTCACAAGATTGTACAACATTGTAATGAAAGGAGCCATATTCAATAGATTTCCCTCACTCGTAACAAGTCTTTCTGCATAAAATCTCTAGCCGACACAGTAGGTACGTCGGACGACCACCCAGAAGTGCGAAGCTTCAACGTTATCGACGTTATTCAACATCCACCGAAGTTCACTTGTGCTGAGCAGACATTAGTAATCAACAATCTGAGCAAGGACTGTACCCTCGGACCCTCGGTCACAATGACTTGTGACATCGTACTCACACAACAATTGACGACTCACATATAGTTCCGTCTATCCAATTTCAGTCACAATATTTAAGGTATGATTTTCAGGCACTAAATCTGCCGCTCGCTGTGGACGGCCTCCAACGCGGATAACATCAAGTCAACTTCATGACGGATCGACGTGTTCCCATGGTCAAAAAGCGGACGTTCTAACCGCTTGCATAAATGATGATAAGTTACAACAATGTAGAATTGAAAGAGAGCTTTTATATGCCACGCTTGGTTGTATAAGTAATGTACATAAACCAAAGGGATATACGTTTGTATATAATTATGTTTCTCCAAGCGTGAAGATATATTCACTGTCAGCGTTGTTAAATTTTCACTCATGCATGAATGAAGTAAGCTGGTTAGTTGTTGTTCGTTTCCCCTGATTGATGATCTCCATAAGTTTTATTTATTACAAAATTTGATAAACGTATAGAATGTATTTATTGAAATAACGCAACTATGGCTATTATCATGGATACTGGCTCTTTTTACTGCATATACGGCTTATCTCTGATCTGCTTTTCACTCTAGAATTATACTGCCAAAATCGGTTTTAAAGTCAGTTACTTGCTTTTCGATGCGTTCGTTTTCCTCAAATCTCGTATTTTCTGGAGATGTCTAAACCCAAATATTCTGGGTGTTCATTATACCCAAGAGAGCGAAATTATTTGAAAAAGAAAGTTTCATGTCTGGTCAAGACTAACTAATATATAACAAAGTGAGTAAATCCCTAAATTTTGTGACGAGGTGGCTGAGTAAATATTAAGTGATTATTAAGTGACTACTGAGTGGAACTATCCAGTCGAATTAGTGTGAATTATTGGGCGTCGATGATTTGAGTTTTGATTTAGGATTTACCGGACGTTAAGCCGAGTCGCGCTATTAACAAGGTATTTACTGAAAGGATTTATTATCTTTGGTTGTACATAAACGACACCTTGATCAGTTAAAACAGAGATTCACTGAGTTAGTAAGTCCACGAAAAGGGGTACCGATGGAAACATTGTATGACATGTTTGACGTACCCCCCGCAACCAAAAATTAGTGAATCAAAAGAACAGCTATGGAACATTTGAATATTGGACCCTAACTGGAGATGTATAGACTCCAGAGATTTCACCTGAAAAAAGAGACGTGTCATATAGGAAGAAAACGAGTAACTACTGACACCGAGCTTCTGGACTTATGAATATATGTTTTTGCTAGGTGTATGAGTAGCGGTGTCAGGCTACTGACTGCGATGATTATTGAATGACACTGAAATGGCTAATTATCTTTGATTGATTTTTACTTCTTTGTTCTTGTTAATTATTTATTTATTTGCGGTTGTAATTAAATTCTTTTTATTTTAACATTGACGTCTTGATTTATACTTCATCCAACGTACGTCACAAAACTAACAAAACACTGCATTGGTTTAAAAATGTATCCCTATAGATATAAAGCACCTTTTCGTACTATGCAATGCTGACCAATTGAAACAGATGCCAGGACATTTTAATCCCTTTTACAGCGTAAAAGATATCTTCGATGTCGTCATCGTTCGCATTCTACTTTTACAGTTATTTTTTTTCTTTTTTAATCATTGCACCACAAGCAAGGCAATAAAACCACTAAGACGCAAGGGTTTTCCCCAGTGCTAGAGAAATTGAGAAACAAATATTATTAACGAGAGAATACTATAAAAAAGAACAAGAATTAAGAAGACAGAAAGTAATGATTGACATTGCGCTTACATTTTTGAAGATCAAATTTTACAGGGAAGAAATAAGCTGGGAGAGATTTCCCCACGGACGTAATAGCAACTTCAGTAACCGTAGGAAAAGCTGTTTCTCTAAACTTTTATTTCTCCAGCTGTGAGGCTATTTCGTTTCCACCTTGATACATCTTTGTTTGAACGTCTGTGCTTTTCATTTTATTACTGTGTAATTTTTTTGCCTGGGAACTTAATTAAAACTATATAAATTCATTTTTGTTGATACGAACCTGACAAGAACTTGAACAAATGTCAAATTTAACTTTGCTTTTCATAAGACACAGGGCATTAAAGGGTATCGAAGAATGAGGAACAGAAACAGTACCAATAACTGGAAAGTGGAAAGAGTAATCAGGAAGGCAGGAGATAGCGACTGGCATTCATTCAAAAAATTCAAGGGTTGGACTAAAGAGGAAATTGACTATGTTCCTCCAGATATCTCGAAAGTGTTTGACAGGGTTTGGCACGTTGGTCTTCTGTGTAAGCTTTAGGATTACCGTATTACATGACAATTGTTTGATTTAATGCATCTAAATTTTGCAGATTAATGTTGGCTAGAAAGCATGGAGTCGAAAGAGAATTCCACAAGCGAGAAGTGTAAGAAAAACAAACTGTTAGCATCGAATTTACAGCTACATCTAGCCAGATCACCTGTAAATTGATGAGATCTCGACGCCAGTTTAGTAGTGTGCTTAAATTTAAAAAATATAGGTACCATAGCGAGGAGCGCATCCAAATAATGGGAGTATTTATAGAAAAGACCTCAGAGGCAACCTACGGTGGTGCGAAAGTGACTAATGTGATTTATACTACTATAAATTCCAAAAATCAGTGATTATTGACGTATATTTTCGAGTATTGTACGTGATTGACTTTTTATACACAGGTAATTTCGTTGGGAGATTAAAAATCTTACATTTGGATGACAGTTTTTTTTTGTTTCTGATTGTGTTAAAATGCATTCAAAAATTCAAGGGTTGCACTAACGAGGAAATTGGCTATGTGCCTCTAGATATCTCAAAGTTGTTTGACAGGGTTTAGCACGTTGGTCTTCTGCTTAAGCTTCAGAACTACGGTATTATAAGACAATTGTAGGATTTAATGCAATCGTTCCTATCAAATCGTGAAAGGAATGTTGTTCTGAAGAGGATTGCTTCCAGATCCTTTCACACGAGGCTCTATGCTGGGTTCTATGCTGAGTCTGATTTCCATCAATGATGTTCCTGATATCATCAGTTCCCTAGTATGCATTTAAGCAGATGACACGACCATTTACACTAGACTCAAAAGGAAATCCATCAATGTTCTTGAAAAGGACCTCTAATCAGTGGTCAACTGAGGCAGGAAAATGGCTTCTAAATGTTTATGCCTCCAAAACGACACTGCTCTCTTTTATCCATCAGAGAGAAACTTTCCTGCCTGCCATCAGGCATGGCTAACACTAGACTCTTGGAGAACAACACATCGCGCCTTCGTGGCCTCACGTTTTCAGCTGTCTTGAAGTATTAGGTTGGTGCAAAAATAATGACGTAATAATGTCGTTTTTTGACGTATTTTTAACGTCAGAAAACGACATTATTACGTCATTATTTTTGCACCAACCTAATAAAACGGATTCATCGAATCAATAGCTGCATCTACTGCAAAGAAAGTTGGGCCACTGTGCCGTGCCATAAGGTTTTTCTCGTCAGATTCCATCTTACACATTTATAAATCTATCCTTCATCCCTGCATCGAATACTGTTGCCATATCTGGTCTGGTACTCGTGCTATCTGTTTCAATATTCTTGACAAAATCCAAAGAAGGATCTGCAATGTAATCGACCCTGACTTCTCATCCAGACTTCAGTCACTCTCTTGCCGACGTGACCTGGCTTTCCGGTGTCTTTTCTACATTTTTTTTATGGTTACTGCTGTGACGAGCTTTTTTTTTTCCTGCCGCCCCGACTAATTGAATGTAAGTGTGCTACTAGATTGGCATCTAGGTCCCACCCTTTTACTGTTGAAATATCTAAATGCATCCGTCACTTCTACTTTAACAGTTTCTTTTCTCACATTCCCCGCCTGTGGAACTCCCTTCCGTCTTCGTGCTTCTCTAACGAATACAATAAAAAAATTGAAATGCAACGTCAATCGCCATCTTCAGTATTCTTGAATCCCGTTAATCTTTTGTCCTTTCCTAACCCCACCCTTTTCGAAGTCTCATCTTTCACTTTGAATCCCTGTAACCATCTGCGTACTAGTGGCATACGCAACTTTGCTTTGGGTGAACGATTAAAAAATATACAGTATAACTCCAGATATATTTTATTTACAATTCAGCGTCCCAGATTTAGAGATATTAAATCGCTAGACAGCGGAATAAATACGAAACTCTTCAGTTATATTGCGTTTCTTGTCGTTTCTGGCTTCAATGCTTTAAATCCCAACGCTAAATCATAGATTGCATCAACAATAGACAGATTTCTTCAATATTTTTTTTATCTCGCTTTTTTATTTGATGGAGAGTTGTAGAATTAATTCTAGTATGAAGCCAGAAGAATATGAGCAAAACGAATATCAAATCTTGAAATTCAATAATCCGTATTGGCTTGCATCCTGCAGAATCTCATCTTCGCTTAATTGTTTCTTTTAGTCTAAAACACACACACACACACACACACACACACACACAATATCTATCATTGACAGAATGCCACCCGCAAAGTCTTTGGACGAGTAATTTCCAATACTAGGTCAATCCACTCATTCTGTAACTATTTGTGTACTAATATTTGATCGGTATAGGATGATATTCAGTAAAATATAATCAGCATTTAAACATTATTAGTTATTGGAAGCGAGTATAGATCAGTTATATTTATTTAACGAGTACGATGTTGGTTGACATATTTGATTATCAATGAGAGTAACATACCTAGGAGAACAACTTGGTCGATGGACTATCTGTTGAAGAAAAGAGCAATATTATGTTGGTGTGTGGAAACGTAATAATAGTTTCATGAATTTTCTATGAATAAATTCATGGTAATTGCTCTGATGAACATTTGATTATCAAGGAGAGCAACATGCCTAGGAAAGCAACATGGTCGATGGATTATCTGTTGAAGAAAAGAGCAATATTATGTTGGTGTGTGGAAACGTAATAATAGTTTCATGAATTTTCTATGAATAAATTCATGGTAATTGCTCTGATGAACATTTGATTATCAAGGAGAGCAACATACCTAGGAAAGCAACATGGTCGATGGATTATCTGTTGAAGAAAAGAGCAATATTATGTTGGTGTGTGGAAACGTCATCACCACGCAGAAAAAGAATCATGTGGAAAAATACAGACGGAATTTTGACTGGTTTAAATTTTATTATTGCCTGCATATCTGAACCTTATCTAAACGATGAATATCTCTTTATTTTATTTTTTATTTTTTTAGTATGTCTTCTATTCTTTGATGTATTATTGTCTTTATCCAATGAATGAGACCGGGTAGAAATTTTTCCATTGGTTCATTCCATTTCTGTTTCGGCCAATGACAGTTTCCGATTCATTCTATAGGATGAAATACACCAAAATGAACGATTTGAGGACACTATCTGTTCGATGTATTGTCCAGACCAAACTTTGTGACTGTCAATGTGCATAATACCTGAATATGTCATGCGTTAATGAGAATATACCATCTGAAAAATATTAGGATGGTGCAAAGATAACGACGTAATAATGTCGTTTTTCGACGTTAAAAAAATACGTCAAAAAAACGACATTATTACGTCATTATTTTTGCACCAACCTAATACAAACAACTCGTGACCAGCCGGGAAGCGACTAACTTGTGGCATAATTAGGAAAACATCAAACGTGTGAATAAAAGTAGTAAACCTTCATAAAGTAATAATACATTCATGAATTTTCTGTAAATAAATTCATGTTAATTGCTCTGATGAACATTTGATTATCAAGAAGAGCAACATACCTAGGAAAGCAACATGGTCGATGGATTATCTTTTGAAGAAAAGAGCAATATTATATTGGTGTGTGGAAACGTAATAATAGTTTCATGAATTTTCTATAAATACATTCATAGTAATTGTTCTGATGAACTTTATATTTTGTTCTGGTCATTAAGCCCTGGCTATTTTGATTCAGTTCAAAGGAATCATTAAAAACAATCACTATTTAACTAAATTCAAAATATTTTTTGTAAATTATATCAAAATTTCCTTGAGTCAAAAAAAGCAACAACATTTGGAAATCATGGCCGCCTCATTCTCTGTCCCATTAATAATATGGGTTGAATTGGATAGGAGGCTGCAGACAAAATACCAAGAATGAAAATGTGCTTTTTCAGTGATGAAGAATGCATAGGAAGGTCTGACATCTACTTTTCCTAAGACTATTGTCAGAATGCCAAGAATTTTTAAAGCAGTAATTAAATCGGATGGTGGTTTTATTGATGGAATCAAAATATGATGCTGTTGTATGATAGTTTTATGTAGATAAGTACTTATTGTTGTTAACATAAAAGCTAATACGCACTAGTTTCTGAAATTGTATCCTTTACTTTAATAATACAATCGTTTCATGCCTTTTCTATAAATGCTTTCATGGTAATTTTTGTGATGAATTTTTCTCTATGGTGCCTAGATTTTAAGAATTTATGTTCAGTACTAGATTGGCGGCAAAACGTCATTTTACAGTTGAAATATCTAGATGTAACCGTAAGTTCTATGTTAATACTTCCTTCTGTCGCACTTCTCGCTTGTGCAAATCTCTTCCAGCTTCTTGCTTTCCAGTCAATTTTGAACTACAACAATTTAAGTGTAATATCAATATCTTCTGTTTTCTTATTTCTGTTCTTGTATTTTCTTGCTCCTTAGTAATATTATTTCAAATAAAACCCTGATACAAAGTGGCTTTGTTGCTTTTCTTGGAGTGAAATGTTGAAAAAAAAAAATAAAAAAAAATACTGGCATGAGACCCGTACGTATCAATACTCCTGCTATGATGCAGGTTCGGCTCTATGATCTGCATACAATATCGGTGTCTAATTTGGAAGAAAGGCCAATTGTTGGCTAACATACACATACATACAAAGGATCCATGTCTACAGTTTGCATTTGAATTGGTTAAATATAAAAAAATTATAAATTATTTCAGATAGTCATAACAGTAGTCCTTTTAAGATTTGTAACTACCGTGTGGTTTTGGGGTAATCTCAAAACTTCCAGTAGGGGGATGAGACCCCAAGATTATCCATATAATCAGAGAGAGGAAGGAAGTCGGGAGGAAAGTGGGTCAAACCCTGAGAGAAGTAGGTAGGTGAGCAGAGGATTTGGAGCTGCCCAGACGCCAGTGATACAATGGCCGGTAGTGAAGTATCAGGGGTCTCCGAGGCTGGTGAAGTTAGAAAGATAGCAGCACATAAATCGAAGCTGAAGAAAGGGTCCCACCTTTAAGTAGAGAAATCTTATTGTTGCTACTTCCCAACCAGAAAGTCTTGAAAAAGCAATTGTCTATTTTATTTGTTGAAAGCGATTAAGACCGAGAGGACAAACCTGTGCACATATTGATTTGGGTTTATATTCAAATATTATCAACCTTGGATGTCATCACAGGTGCAGTGAGCGACGAACGATCGGAGCACGTCGTCACAAAGGTCGTCACAATTTCGTCTCAATGGAAATGAGAATTTTATTTTATTTTAATAAGAAAATGTATTGCTGGTATTTTTTCTAGAGTATTTTTTTACATTTTCATGTTTTGGCACCACTTTGGAGTTCACTGTTTGACCCATAGCTGGGGTCCTAATAGGTGTTACCACCCTGGGTTAGGGTGGACTTGGGAACAACAAAAACTAAAAGGTAGTTCTACACGCCTCAAAACCTTCCAATCAGTGTCTTGCTGCCAGATGTAGTTTATCGTCATACACAGGACAATAATATGTGATAATTCAGGTAATTCTATGTAAAAAGTACTCAATCCTCACATGCTTTGTTTTGCTTTATTTTCCGAGAATCCAACGTTGTTTAAATGCATTCATTATAACCCCCAGAAAAAATACCTATGTATAGGATGCAATGGGTGAATTTTGAAACTTTTATATTTTTAATATCCCGCATGCGCGTTGTCTGTTTTTCATTTTGTCGACTGCACAGCATAGGAGTGTCAGTTGGGCAACGTTAGAGAGAAAAAGAGTACCTTGACGCAATTCATTCCGCCAGAAATCTTGGCATTAGCGCTGGAAGTTCCGGTACGAACATTTCCGAGGGTTTGGGTGTTAATCTGAGGAGAGTTCAGAAGATTCGGAGAGAGTTGAATGACTCTAATGGTGATTACGAAAGTGCGACAGCTCGGAAAACTCACTCTGATCATTCTAATAAGAAAAGAACTGATTTTTTTTTGGTGGGGGCCTTAGACTCAAGACGGATGCCTACATCAAATTACTTGAGGAGGTACTGCTGCCATTTGTGAAGAGGTTAGCGGCTGAAAGACCCTTAATTTTGGCAACATGACTATGCACCATGCCACACAAGCAGAAGAATCCTGTGAGCCAATTTCTGCGACCACGTCACCCCTTACATCTGGACACCTAACTCCCCAGACTTGATTATTATGTGTGGAAGTAGTTGAGCGAGAGATAAAAAAAAACCTTTTTGTAGCACCAAAGTTTACCTGAAGGCAAGGATTATGGATGCATTCACCAATTTAAAGAACCGTAAAGAAGAGTTGCAGGCCGTGTTTGAAGCCAATGGCGATTTTACTGAACGAAATTATTCTTTAGTATGTCAAGATATTTTTTTTGTAATTTTGGTAAATATATATGTTAAAATGAGATATCAGTATAATTTTCCTTTTTACGTCACTTAGACGACAATTTATCCATCGCACCTAGTATAGTGCAGCCGTGGGCGGTTTTCAACGTAATATGGTTATAAAGGTAACATTATCAGGAATATTCGGACTGCCTGAGGATAATTATATCACGGAAACAATATTGTTCTTTACATTAAAGTTCGTACGAGGATAGATCTTCGGTCGAACCTTCATTGTGTCTAAGCTGGAAACGACAGCTATTTTCTTCTGTCGTCTCACTGATGTGATATAATGTCATATCTATTTTTCGAAGATATTGTTCTTGGTTGAATGAAAAATAATAGCTGTAAAGTAATATTCACTGTATTTACTCTATTCTTGTTTATGTTTCAACGGACGCAACAAAACCAGATGTTAATCGTGACTTTGGGCCTGCTCACAAAACACGAACTCACAAAACTCAGAGACGTTTGCCAAAGACCCCCACGAAACATTAGATTCTTATGTTTTTAAGTCTGACAAAAAAGGATACAAATATGGAAGACCCAGTAAAGATCAAACCCATCATTCGATACAACACCACTAATAAGAGAGATTCTCCGAGGATTGAACTGAGGGGTCAGTTGTAACAGTCTACCTGGTTAGTTAAATAACCATGGCTTTAAGTTGATAGGTAGTATTTTTTCCTAAACTTAATTTCTTTTAAAACAACTATATATATTAGGTTGGTGCAAAAATATTGACGTAATAATGTCGTTTTTTGACGTATTTTTCACGTCAAAAAACGACATTATTACGTCATTATTTTTGCACCAACCTAATATATAACGCTCCATTCAGAATTTAACAGCATAGACAGAATTAATATATAACCCCATAAATCAGGTCCTACCCACATTTCTCACCCACACAAGACAGAAATGCTTGCTGAGGTGTTGAGGCCTCACACTTATACAATACCCATACTAATATACACAATTACACACATTATACTAACTCACTCCCTAATAAAAGATTAAGTGTATTTTATGCTTGAAGCTATATACAAAAAACAGTTAAATCCTAACCTGAACAAAATAAACTATGAAATCTCCAAAAATATTTTTAAATGCCTATAATTGATAATAGAAGCCATTTGTTTATACCAACGGCTTCCTATATTTCACTCTCGCATGGTCATGTGTGACGTCATTTTCGTTTCCAGCGTCTCATATGCACGATATTGTCGTTGCTTGGAAATCTTCTATGCAACCAAAAATAGACTATCATTATTGTTTTGTCCGTGTATTGTTTAATATATTGTAATGTAATTGTCATCTTTGATAATGGCTTATGTAATCCGAAAGCTTAGATAGGATTGAAAAATATGTATCAATATTGTGATTTTCTTTCGTCTTTCAATGATAATATCATTAAGCTTATCAGACGATATGAAAATAATTTACATAAAATAGACAAAACTTGTCTATATTATTTAAGGAAACATGCATTAATATATATATATTGGGCCGAGTGGTTATAATGTTCGCATTCTGATCATGATATGCGGGTTCGAATCTCACTATGGTCGATTTGTCAGGAAGGAGACTTCCTGATTATCAGATTGGAGGAGTCGATCCCAGCGTGGAGCACTTTTAGAAATGGCTGAAAACATAACACAGGTTGAAGCAAGCCTTATGAATTAAATTGGGTAGACGGTACTCTTGGGGGCTGTCAATAGCTATGCTAGCAAGAAGTTCCGAGGACTTGATCATGATGGCTTTATTCAAATTTTTGATCACGCTAGATAATACGCTCTCTCCCAGAAACTGTAATTAAGGTCTGCTCAGAATGGATGCAGCATAAATCAAAGTTGGGTTTTGTGGGGGTTGAACGAACACAAATGCGCCTGAGCAAGCGTCTTCAGTAGGGATTGAGTAACCACCCTTGTTGATGGGTATCCTCGAATACGAGTGCCCAGCTATACTATACTGTTACTTTTTAACTTTGGCCAAAAAGCCAAAATATTGAACACCCAGTAAGGATCAAACCCCATTCGGTAGAAATGGTCAACCACAATATCTCGCAAAATGTTGGCCTCATAGTGATTACCCGGAAGATATTTGACGAAATTTTGTTTGGCACAACACTACTAATAATAGACATTCAGCGAAGATCGAACTGAAAGGTTAGTTGTAACAGTCCAATAGGTCAGTTAAATAACCATGACTCTAAAGCAATAGGTAGTATATTTTCCCTAAGTATATTTTATTTTAATACAATTATATTTATGGTGTTCTCAGTGAGGATCGAATTCACTGGACAGTAGTAATTGTTAACTAGACTAATTTACAAATCCTTCTTCTAAACCCTAAACCACCATGTACGGATAAAATTTCTTTTTTTTTTTTGTTGAAAGTTCGACAGATTATTTAATTTATTTAAATTCATAGCATCAATATTGATGTTTGTCCTTGGCGCTATAATATCAAGCGCTAAATTTCAGTTGAATTCTACCTTCATAAAAGAATGATTCTGATTTTGAAAATTTTTTTCAGTATCTACGGATAAAATATAGCCTAGGATAGGGAGATACAATTAATAATCTACGATCATTAGATGCGTAAGAATTATAAAGTATACTTGGCGTTGATATTCGGAAAATAACAGGTAATTTTTTTTGTTTCCTATTTCCAAGTTCTTACCTGGAATTTTGAAATAGTAAAAGAATCAATTTAAATGGCAACAAAAATAATTTTTTTTTTCTGTCTACCTATTCATTTCGCACGGAATGTTAAAGATTATTCTGAAGTTTTTTTCCGTTTGGAATTCTCAGAATAAATCCATTTAATAAATCCTTGCCAGTTACCAACAAATCTTAAAAATTATGTAACCTGTGTCGCGCAAAAACATGACAGATGATCGTTTCTATTCGTTTAAGCGAAAACCATTTTGAGTAATATCTTCAAATTTTATCAGATGAAGATTTTTTATAAAAATTACTTTTAAATTTATCATATTCCATTTGTCTACCATCGACTTAATTTCTTTGAATGTCTTAGATGAAGCAATCTTTCATCATATTCCTCTTGCTTTTCCACCAAGTAGTAATAGTCTTAAGTTGTCTGAATTTTTTAGTTGAAGCATTGCTACTTATAAATTACTTTTTACTATTATTTTTCATCTCAATTCTTTTGTTATAAACGAATTCAATTTGGCCATTCACAAATACGAAAACATTTTACATCGTTTTTTTTTCTTTAATTAAAAAACGATTATCCATTTCTATTCTATGTCTCATCTTCAAAAATGAGGTCGCTTTGTTGAATACCCCTCATTTTCAAAACATCCGGGTACGTGATCATGCATATGATACCCCAAATCAAAATGTTATTTTTCATTTATCTGTATTGCCATCACTACAGACAGATCGAAATAATCTTCCAAGAACATGTACATGTTTATTAGCATCATAGTAGAGAAATATAA
>OZ010609.1:6992173-7024673 GCA_963932145.1 Acanthosepion lycidas | reverse complement strand
ATTTCAAGTGATTCGAGTTTTAGTGATATGCGAATTAGTATAATTTGCATATGAGCAGGTAGCTCATATGATAAACGGACACCAACTAGAACAGAGGTCGAACGCTTACTTAGCATTATACACGACACAACACGAGTCATATATTTTAATATTTAACTTTCAAAACTTTATCGTTTTATTTTTAGTCATTTTCAAGGAAGGAAATAAAGTCTATTTATTAAAGAACTTGCTTAATTTACGCTTCCGATTGGAAGCATTTCCCCAACAGAATAGTCACCTTTGTTTCATGGTTCTTGAAATAATTTTTTCGAATTTTCTGTGGCACTGCCCAAATAATGCAAACCTATTTCATATTTCATTTATGTTCTATTTCTAAGACTAATTTTCTTTACTTTTTTTATAGAGGTGATTGTCAATCGAGAATAGGTATGCGTTGGGGTGGAATCTTATATTTTTAAAAAAAATATTAGTTCATCGGGAGAGAAATTGAGCCTTGCATTAAAACTCTATCCCGCCGGTTAATCTGTCATCTTGTGTATCTAAGATTATTTTACTAGTCTGAGAGCAGATCATGGGATGTAAGGTGTTTAACAACTTCGGTGTTGATTAAAGACTCGAAGACTTTGCCGAAGCGTGATGGGAGACTTATAGGACGGTAGTTAGATGGGCCAGAAGTGTCAACAGACTTCTTAAAGACAGAAACAACAGAAGAGGAAATCCAGGCTGGAAAGCAAGAGTCAGTGAGGCAATAGTTATATAGTTTGGAGAGGACTGGTGCCAGTTCAGGAGTACATTTCTTCAGGACAACGGCTGGTATATCCCACCCCCGCTACTAGCTTTATGGGAGTCTAATTTGGAGACGATGTCCAAAACTTATCGAGGGGGCCATGTTTATGTCACTCAACAGAGCCATATTTCTAAAGGGAAAATCAGGTGTGGGTACTCCGGATGAGTCGAGCTTTGAATTCAATGAGAATTTCCGAGAAAAACAATCAGCCTTATAAGCTAATGCACGTAGGCTTTTGAAAAGTATATCAATGTGGAAAAAATGAACTGTCTGCATAATTAACACGTGTCCAGAAGAATAGGAGAAAATGCTCGATCCTTTTGTATCATGTTCAATGAAATATTTTTTATTGAAAACGTATGAATAAAAAACTTTGTGGGGCCTATTATTTATCATGTACAAAATAAATTTATGCAGGAAATCCACAAAGTATATGAAATGTTTACGTTAGGTTAAATTACCTCTTTACCCCTCCGCTTTTATTCCTTGGGGAATTTGACCGTCTGACATGTCTACATTGTATGTAATCATCTGTATCAGTCTTTAATTTAATGCCTGGCTGGTATTTGCCAGATAACTCCCGGTCAAGACCCATTTCTAAGAAACTTTTCTTTTTTTTCTTTTTCACATAATTAATATTCAATTGGTTGTTTAGGGTAAAGAACATTTTTTCTTTCGGCAGAAGAGGATTATTTTGTTTTTGAAACTAAATTAATCGTTCGCTCGCCAGTAATTTAAAATCTTCTGAGGAAACGCTTTGTTATCCGTCGAAACACGGCTGCGATAATATATATATATATATATATATAGATGAAGTTGGGCATATATAAATATATATATATATATATTATAAATTAATTGATTTAAAATATGGTTTTTTCGCTACACAGTTCTAACAATTTTTCAAAAATGGAAGGTCCGAATTTCATTTTGTAATTAAATTAAAGACATTAGTTCAATTTCATCCTCAAGCGAATTTTCCATAAATATAAATATATATATATAAATATATATATATATATATATATATATATATATATATATATGAACTTGGCCAAGATGTTGTGCTAATAAAAGAGTGCACGAGATATAATAACGAATCCAAAATTTATACCTCGAATATATATATATATATATATATATATATATATATATATGTACTCCGAGTGTCATGCACGATGCAATCATCATGTTTATATTGAAACTGCTCCTGACGATCGATTGCATCGTTCATGAAACAATATACAGGAAAATATTATACGTTTCGGTATATATATATATATACATATATATATATATATATATATATATATATATATATATATATATATATATATATATATACTGAAAAATATAATTCATATATATATATATATATATATATATATATATATATATATGCGTATTTAGGCATATATATATATATATATATATATATATATATATATATATATATATAAATAGGGGAATAGAAATATTTAATGTTTTCCGACTGTATTGCCAGCACAAGTAAGCTCGCCAGGGTAATAAAAATCTATTCTCTTTATTAATAGATATTATACATTCACATATAGACCTATATATTTCATTTGTAGATCTCTATTGTTCATATATATATATATATATATATATATATATATATATATATATATATATATATATATATATATATATGGCATGGCTCTCTACTCGATATCGAAAACAACTACTTTCTTAAATTAATCTCTGCTCGGCTCTTTTATAAGAACTCAAATGGCTTCCTCGACTTGCATTTCTTTTGGCAATAAACAGACAAATGCGCCATACAGGTCCGCCATTATGTGATTTAGCCTGAAATACACACTCTGCAGATCTGTCTTAGCTGCCGGTTAATTCAGGCAATCTCAATTGTACATTCTCTCTATGAGGTTCCATGTGTTTAACAATACCTGCTGCTTCGAAGAAAAGAGCCAAAGTAAACCCAGGACAAGCGACTTGGAGTAAATTATTAGTCAGAATTGTTTTTTATTTTTCTGGTGGCCCTTCTGGTGTACCGGTGTCTCGTCCAAGAGACACCCCAATTTTCAGTTCCCTTGTCGTATGCAGTCTTTATATATATATATATATATATATATATATATATATATATATATATATATATATATATATATATGTGTGTGTGTGTGTGCGTGTGTGTGTGTGTGTAGATTTATATATATATGTAGATATATATTTCCTTTTGAATTTTTAGGCCTGATGATTTGAACCGTGATTACGATTCTAATGTAATAAATTATAACCATGGAATATTAGTGTTTGAGACATACATATATATATATATATATATATATATATATATATATATATATATATATATATATATATATATATATACATATATATATATATATATATATATAGTCAAACCTGCATACTTATAGGCAAAAACAATAGACCAAGACCACGTGGCCAAGCAAAAAAATATGCTGCTTTCTTTACTTCTTTAGCCAGCTTTCCCTGACGATCCGCTTAGGTGAAACCTTGGTAGGTTTGTCTGGCTCTCTAGGTTTGACTAGGTCTGCTCTACTTTTGTATTGATAACTTTTAATTAGTTGATTACTCGTATCGGTTTTTTTTTTCTTTGGGCTTTGGACGTTTATGCTGTACGATTATTTTCTACAGACGTTCATGTTCATTGCTTTTTCTTTTTTTAAAACCTTTTTTTCCTTGGAGATTGATTTGACCATTAGCAAATCAAGAAACAGAAGGTTTTCCCAGACGAGTGTAGTTACCTATATTTATAAAGCTCTAGGTTAACCTATCGGGCACTGTTTTAAACCAGCTAACATGGAGCGTGTAGACATAGTTTATTCACTCAAGAACATACCGAATTATGTTTGTTAAGAAAAATAGAAAAGTTCATTGTAAATATGAGATGGAAGGCATACTTTTGCCTAAACAATAACTTAGATAACAATAGAACCAGTTAAAACTATGGATTTAAAACTAATGCCCACCCCCACACGTTAAGGAACTAAATAAATTCGAATCAGAACTCATCGATCTAATCAAAAAATTAAAATATAGGAAAATAAGTAATAACAATATGCAGAAACAAATTAGTAAAGGTTTAAAAGAGATAAAGAATAATAAAATCATCCATGTAAAAGCTGATAAATCCAGATTTCTGTATAAAATGAGCCCCAATAAATATAATCAAATGTTACATAAAGAGATCATGAAACATAAAAAAGCCCCGGATAACGTAGAAGCTAAAATTAATAAAGAGGCTAGTATTTTAGCCAACAAATTTAACTTAGGTAATCGGATTGAGAAAATGAGCTTGAAAAATTGTTTTATTACTGTAAAGGATCATAAGTGTAATTTCTTTAGCAACCCTGAATGTCGGCTAATAAATCCCACAAAAACAGAATTAAGTAAAATAAGTAAAGTCAATTTACAAGAAATATGTGAGTCTTTATGGACTTTCCTTAATATAAACCAATGGCAGTTGTCTAATGATTGTATTAAGTGGTTTCAGAATTATAATAAAGATGTTAGATGTTCATTTATTAGATACGACATTAAGGAATACTACCCGTCAATCAGAGAAAAAAAACTCTTACCGAAGCTCTCCAATTAGCCAAAGAGTATATTCAGATTTCTGATGATAAAATAGACCTGATCAAACACTGCCGGAAAACATTATTATTCCATAATAATGAACTATGGATAAAAAAAAGACGACGTAAATAGTTTTGACAATCCCATAGGAGCATATGATGGAGCAGAGGTGTGCGAGTTAGTAGGACTCCTGTTGCTTAATAGGCTTAACGATCATATAGATTTTAACAACCATGCATTATACCGTGATTACGGATTAATCATAGTGGATAAAATTAATCCCAGAAAATGTGACACAATCCGGAAAAAGCTGCACTGGCTTTTCAAAAAATTTGGATTCAATCTTGAAATTGAAACCAACCTGAAAGTCACTAAATACATCACTTTAGATTTAAGAAATGGTACTATTTCCCCTTATAAGAAAGATAACGAAGACCCCCAGTATTTAAATGTAAAATCTAACCACCCAGCGCATATCGTAAGACATATTTCAAAAAGTATCAGCCATAGACTTTCTACTAACTCATCGAATAAAGACATCTTCGATCCTAATAAATCAATTTATGAGCAAGCTCTAGTTAAAAGTGGCCACAAAGATAAGTTAGAATATATTAACACAAATAAAACTGAAACCCAAAAGAGACATAAGAATAGAAATAGAAATATTTTGTAAAATGTCCCTAAGAAAACTAAGTTACACAAAATATTTAATAAAAATAACGTCAAACTTAGTTACTACTGTATGCCAAACGTTGCGACTTTAATTAGCGATTTTAATAAGAAAAAGACTGGGGAAAATCCATGCGCCACTACTTCTAGTTGTAATTGTAGGAATAAAAAATCTGTCCCCTACAGGGAAAGTGTCAACAGGAGTGCGTGGTTTAAAGGGAACAAAATTTACAAGGACATAGATGACTGCAATACCGATAGAAACCCTAAAGTATATATAGGAGCTACTCAGGACATATTTAAAAAAGATATTATAATCATATGAGTAGTTTTTACAATGAAAAAAACAAACATAGTACTACTCTATCTAGCTATGTATGGAAAATTAAACAGGAAAATAACAAAGACCCAATCCTCAAATGGGAAATATTAAAAAGATGTTCTAAATATAAAGCAGGTCAAAAATTCTGTAAGCTATGCAGAGAGGAAAAATTAGCCATAGCTTTACATAAGGAACCCAAAGATTTATTAAATTCTAAAACAGAGATTCTAAACAAATGCAGACATAGAAGATCTTGGTTATTGAATTAGGCCTCGTCTCCACTGATTATATAGTTGTTTAACTGTTTTTGCCCGTATTTGTCTCTAAATCACCCCCTCCTTTTTAAACAGTTTCGAATAAATTTCTCCTCCACCTTCCCAATTGTTGTGTTGTTGTTTTTTTGTTTTTTTTTTTTTGTTCACGTGGTCATGGTCTTTTCTTTTTACCTATAAGTATGCAGCTTTCTTTACCTCTTTAGCCAACTTTGCCTGACGATCCGCTTAGGTGAAACCTTGGTAGGTTTGTCTGACTCTCTAGGTTTGACTAGGTCTGCTCTACTCTTGTATTGAGAACTTTTAATTAGTTGATTACTCGTATCGGTTTTTTTTTCTTTGGGCTTTGGACCTGTATGTCGTACGATTATTTTCGACAGACGTTCATGTTCATAGCTCTTTCTTTTTTTAAAACCTTTTTTTCTTTCGAGATTGACTTGACCAATAGCAAATCAAGAAACCGAAGGTTTTGTGAGACGAGTGTATTTACCTCTCTCTCTCCCTCCCTCTCCCTATATATATATATATATATATATATATATATATATATATATATATATATATATATATATATATATATTAAAAAGAAGAGAAGAGAGGTTCCGTAAACGTTTTTGGTTGTAATGTGGATTTATTTAGAAAAAATATTATGCTTTGTTTTACATAACTGTTTACATAAACAAAGCATAATATTTTTTTCTAAATAAATCCACATTACAACCAGAAACGCTTACGGCACCTCTCTTCTCTTCTTTTTAATATACATACTTTTCTCTCGTTGGAACCATTACAACCTCTTTCTTATATATATATATATATATATATATATATATATATATATATATATATATATATATATATATATATCTTGTATTCTATATGACCTTTGGTCTTGACAAAGATCATCCTTTTTCGAACATTGTGAACTGCCCATAGACAATCCCAAACAAAGAATTGTATCAAATAACAGAAACTATATTGCTAAGCGGACATTTAACATGAGCAACAGTTAAAATAGATAATACATGTAACACGTTCAGTAAAAAATGATATAATCAAAAGGTTGACATTCCTTCAAATAAAAGGTTAGGAAGGAAACTTTTCATCACTAGTGGCAAGAGCAATGACAGCTACTGAATCATTTTGTGAAAATCAAAGAATCTGTATTACCTGAAAAGGGTTAATAAATTCCATCCGACATCAGTACTGGCTTCTTGAATGTTACTTGATAGATTTACCATTAGAGGTGATGGCAACATGTACCACATTTTGATCTAATCAAAATCTTAAGTAGCACTTTCTTCTTCATCAATGAATTTCCAATATTCCCTTATGAGGAAACGGGTAATATTAAGATTACTACACTTGATCCAAGCCCGATTTTCAAAAGAAGAAAATCTGTCTATATTTCTGAGATCAGGTATTATGTACAGTATCTACATTATTTAGACTATTGTCCTCATCGTTGTTGACATATTTATCACAAAGTTTCGGCCATCGTACATTCCGGCCTTCAGGTTTATTTCGCTCGCTGAGGTAAACTGTTCTAGTTCCATGTCTAATGGATGTCAGATATCAGTTATCTCTTGTTAATTCCTCTCTCCAAGTTGTCCATATCCTTAACCATGTATTGAATTCACTGGATCTAACTAACGCCTTTATCCACCATGCCATGTGTCCTTGAAAAGATCTGTTTAAGAATTTCTGGGGCTAAAAACTTAATGTCTTCACCAACCAGTGCTCATATTTCAATTTTTGCACTTATCATTACATATTTTTACTGGAGCCCATATTGCAATTTTCGCTATTATTATTGCTTTTCCCTGGCGCTCCTTATTAATGGTTACCAAAATGTATTCATTTCTATGCTTGGTCGGCTCAGGAAATTTTTGTGGACTAGGATATGTGATGATTCCTTAAGTGTTCGAATTTTCCAATGATGTTCTTTGTCTGTGATTTCAACCTGATCCTACAGAAGGCAGTGTTCCCCCTTTTCTCACCATATGTGGTCAACCAAACCTGATTTTTCCACTTCACCTCGTGTTACAGCTCTTTGGTGTTCTTGAACCATAAGGGGGCGGTCTTTCTCTCTTTTATATTTCTTTCCGCATATATATATATATATATATACATATATATATATATATATATATATATATATATATATATATATATATATATACATAACAATAGCTGGCCTCTCGTATTCGAGGATACCCATCTACTATGACAGCTAGACATTCCCTACTGCAGACGCTCGCTCAGGCAAATTTGTGTTTGCTCAACACCCACACGGCCAACCTGTGGTCTATACTGCAATTATGCTGAGCAGAGAGAGAGAGAGACTGTTATCTAGCGTGATCTGCAATCTGAACATGCCTTGTGAATTCATGCTAGTACACCTATCGAGAGCCCGCAAGGGTTCCGTCTACCCAATTTCACTCACAAGGCTTGGGTCAACCACGTGGTATAATTTTCAGGCACTTTAGACCCATAACATAAGGAAGTCTACTTCTTGACAAATCAACCGTGGTGATATACGAACCCGGATTTCTTTGTCAGAAAGCAAACGTCTTATATATATATATATATATATATATATATATATATATATATATATATATATATATATGTTACATTACCATCACTATTATGCATAATATCATATTATTATGATTATTATAGCAACTTACATCGTTGTGTAAATTATTGAAGTGGTTTCCCGTTGCATTATTCGGGGTTTGGAGGTGAAATTCGAAGTGCGAATTTAAAATTTTATACTCTTTTTATCATTTCACCACACGCAAGGCAATAAAGCCACTAAGACAAAAATTACAAGTTCGTGTGAATGAACCTGAGCTGAGGAAAAAAAAACATTATTAAGAAGAGATGACAATAAAAGAACAGGATTGTAGAAAATAGAATTTGACGATTGACATTACATTTAAGATCTAATGTGACTGGATAACAAGAAAAAATCTTTTCAAAGAAGGTATTGTCACATCTATGTGTTTCAACTGTCAAATGGTGAGACCAAACTGACAATTTTGTACTGAACTTAAATTTATAAAGTCGTGGTACAAAAAAGGAAAGGTCATCCGGACGATTACCATCAACATATTTATACAAATCACTTGGAATTCCTTCTGTTATTAAATTAATTTTACATAGACATTTGTTTGGTGATATTTCACAGAAGTGATGTGGCTTCCCTCTGTCTTTTCTACAAATATTTTCATGGCAATTGCTATGTCGAAGTACATTCACTGGTTCCCAAACTGCAGGAAATTAAGCGTGCTACTAGATTGGCATCACGGTCCGATCCTTTCATAATCGGAACGGTTAAATGTAGCCATCTCTTCTACTCCAGCAGCAGCTTCTCTCGCACTTCCCGACTGTGAAACTCTCTTCCTCTTACTTGCTTCCCTGACTATAATCTTGAAATATTCAAATGTAATGACAATCGACATCTTCTGATGCCTTGATCCTGATCCCAGTCTTTCACTATATCCTTTCCTCAAACTCCTCTCTTTCCTCCTCCTTTCATTTTCTGTAACCGCTTGCGTGCAAGTGGCACTCACGCCATGCTTGGGGTGATTTGCTTAAAAAATTAATTAATAAATACGCGTAAGGCTATATTCTGTCTGTGTGTCCTATATCTTAGATCAGCAGAACAAAAAGTTCCCACCCAATTTGTTCTATTTTTAAGAAGGAATATCCACACACAGCTCCTTCTTAGGAACTACTACTTTACAGAAGAGACTCCGGCGTGGATACTTTCCTAACCGCAAAAATCTTTTTATTCAGGGTTAGGCTCCATCTTTATCTATTCTCATATCCTCATGATCTCAGTTTTCTAGTTGCGTCCATATCATACGCCTTATTCTGTAACCATGTAGCCGATCTTGAACTGTAAATTAGATGAAGGTATACGTTTAGTTTAATGGATAAAGGCACAGAATGAAAAATTAGAATAGCAGGCGAGTTCATTAGATTCACTTACGCGTAAACACCCCTGTGACAGATATAGATACTTCTCGTCTCCCCCTAGCTATGGATTAAACAATGACATTTATCTCTAATTTTGACTGTTGTGCAATATCCACATCCCACAAAAAAAGAAGTATTCTTAAAATTCAAAATATATTTTCGATTTGAAATAATCCCATAAGGATTGATAACGAGTAAAAGACAAATTCAATCAGAAAATCAGCCAATTTTATTTATTTCGTATTTGCTAATCTTATTTGATTTTAATGTTCTTTTGAAGTTACTTTATTTCTGCAAGGACTTTTATACGAAAGTGACAAGAAAGTTTATTTTCTAATAGAATATTATTGACAACGTGGTGATTTCGCGTCCCAATTTGGTTTTATTGCTTGCTTCATTTCTAATCTCTCTCCCTTCGATAAGTCTAAATCTTTCCATTCAACACAGACTGATTTATGAAGAAGACATCAACATTAGTAAACCACATCTCACTTTGTAAGCTGCCCTACCCCAGGTAGAACCTCGCCTCGGATAAAATAGATTTTCTGAGGCTCCTAACTCCGGGGCAAAATGAACCTACAAATTCCTTCACTTAGGGAAATTTGGTTCAGGGAAATGAACGAATGGATTATATGCCTGTTCTGAATTCAGACGACGAAGAAAACGGCGTCTTTAAAGAGCCGGTCGGATAAAATGAAGAACAATATAAAACATTCAACCGGCCACTTCTGAATAATTATGGCGTTTTATTTAACGGGTCTTTGCGTCTGCCAACTCTTTGTACCGTTCTTATGAAACAGACTGAATATGAAAGAGAAACGTAAAACAAATGGAAAGAAATAACTTTAGAAAAGCAAATTCACGAGGAAGAGAGAAGAATAGAATAATCAAGAAGACAGTCGATAATTATTGACGCTGCGTTTCAATTTCGAAGATCAAATTTGACTGGAAAACATAAAGCCGGAAGAGATTTCCCCAAACAAGTCCGAGAGAAAAAAAAAAACTGTTAGCATAGAACTTACGGTTGCATCTAGCCATTTTAATTATGGACTGATGAGACCTTGCTGCCAATCTAGTACTGCTCTTAAATTCATAAAGTCTAGGTACCATAGCGCAGAGTTCATACGAACAATTACCATGAAAATATTTATAGAAAAGGCAGAGGGAAGCTACATTACGGCGACAGGAAAATAAACTGAAACTGAGATACCGGTCTATGAATAATATTGCAGATTTTTCTTTGGGTTTTATCAAGAATCGCAAAATATACAAAAGAAACATCGAACCAGATGTGACAGCAAATGCTAAATGGTAGACTTATAAATATGCAAGGTAGTTTTTGGAGAGTAATTTTATTTTTTTTTTTTTGCACGATATAATGATAAATCCTTTATAAGAAGCAAGCTACAATACAGGAAAACAGTTTCTTTAAAATCACCTTAAATTGATTTAATCTTGCATTTTATTTAAAGCAAAAGATATAATTTCAGTAACTACAGCGAATTTACTTTTATTAGGTTGGTGCAAAAATAATGACGTAATAATGTCGTTTTTTGACGTTAAAAATATGTCAAAAAACGACATTATTACGTCATTATTTTTGCACCAACCTAATAGTTTTCAGTCTTACCTCCGATTTCCTTTTCTACCAAAAACTTCAAATTTGTATTCTTCAGCCCACAATGCATTTTGCTAATTCAGGAATATTTTGTATGAGGAACATTGTATTGCGTTTTCGTCTTTAACTCCTCACTATTTTTTTGAGATTGCCAAAATGGTTGCAGATTTGATTCCGGTCAAAGGAATCATGAAAAAAGAAAAATATAATTCAGTTTTGCAACACCACAAAATTTTTGCATGTAGGGTATCTTAAAATTGAAGATTTAAAAAAAAAAAACCACTATTCACGCTCATAACTACAAATTCAAATCAAACTCTTTCATAATGGCTTGTGCAAACGAGAGCACTAAGAAGAAACCAGATATTTCATGTTCAAACTCTCCCTGGAAAATATAAAAATGTCCGAACAGTACAATAAACTACATGGCAAGTACTAGAAGCCCTAATTAGCTTTGAATTGGTTAAGCATGTAACTTTGAAAGGTCTTCTTTCAAATAAAAAAAATATGGCTTTCTTTTATCTTGCTTAACCTCCCATGGGTAAATGGTTATTTCTGGATTTGCCAAAAATCTAGAGGAAAACGAAACGACCACATTTCATAGTAAAATCGAATGTGATCTGCTTCGATACATAAAATAATTCGATGCAAGAAAATTTGATTAAAATTGAATGTCGCTTGAAATTGGGCCCCAGATATATTCAATTGGTGAAGGGTCATTTAAAACCAGATTGTGATGAAAGCGAAATACATTTGATGAAGGTGCCAGGGTATTGAAACTTTGACCAGCTCAAAATCCAGACTTAAATACCATCGAGCAAATGTGAACATAACTAACGAAATGAATGGGTTAGAAAAACAATTAACAATCGTTTCTATGGTAACACGACGTATTGATGTTGATTGGTTACTTGATTTCGTCTAGCGGCACAACCTCTTTGGGTCATTTAATACTGAAATCTAATGGTTTTAGCTATAAACGTTTTACTAATTAACCCATATAGTGGGGGAAAAGAAGTGGATACATGCCCATCTCAAGAATATTTACGGATAAGAGAATATAAGGAACCCTAATTAAAATGGAATTCGGCTCGCATTATTCCTAACATCACCTGCAAATCCAAGCTTACAGCGCGTGGTATTCCGAAGATGTCAGCCATCTATGTACTGACCAGGTTCGACATTGCTTAACTTCGTTGACCGTATGGAAACTTATGTTTCAACGTGATGTGGCCGTAAGCAAGACGGGTTTAACGAACGTCCGTGTTATCATAACAATGTAATATCTTATAATTACCAATAGAGCTTATAAGACCACATTTTATTTTATATTATAAAATGTATTTACTGCATATATATAAAACAAAGAGACCAGTCTGCTTGTTAAGTAAGAGCTAAAAGATTTGGAGTTTTCCTTCACGATATTTGAGAGACAACCATAGAAAGATCGGACGTTTTACACTTAAAGACTTAACTGTTTGTATGCAAGCAGGCACCTTAACAATTCTCTTCCATTCCTACACACATAAATGCTCACAAAACGTAAGCTTCTACATGAAGTAGCCTTGTAATTTGTGAACCTCGTGATTGGTGAATATATATATTTATCTATGTATATTTTCCCGTGTACGTTATATTATAATCTGGTTAGAATTAGTTTAAGAACACCTTCAATTTTTAATATTTCTTGAGTGTTATATCAGAGTGTCTATGTCGATATATGGGTATATGTACGTGTCTTTTTCGATGTCTGTGTATAATAGCTTGCATGCATATTTCATTGTGTATATATTTGGATTATTTTTTTTTTTTTGTAAAAGGTTGTGCAAATATTTCCTGTCTCGTCACTTTTTGTGTGTGTATATATCTAAATATGCCCGCGTGCTTATGTATTATAATCTGATTGTGTTTGTATTGTCTTTCGCAAGATGTCATAATCCCATGTCTACACTTGTATCCATGTTGCCATTAAGTTAAGGGCAGTCGATTTTAACGTTCATTCCAACGTAATTTTAATAGAAACAAAATGAAAAGAATAACATATGTATTTTTTTCTTTTTTACTCAATAATTTTAAAATTTTAAACTTAATATAGATTAAATTTACATTTTTGAAATGGGTAGTTCTTAATTTTAATTTCAAATTTTATCGTTTAATTTAATACTTATTAGAATAAATTCTATTTTAGTATAAACACCGCTTTAAAGCATTTAATAGTTATTATAACCTTACTTCGTTGTCAAGTTTTTTTTTAAATTCTCTTATACTTGTATTTTGATTGGTCATTTCAGCTCATGCAACAGTGTTTCCCCTTACGAGGGATGGTTAATTAATTTCAACCTTTAAAAACCTTTATTCTACAATCTACATTCAACATCATCACTTGATAAGACACCAGGGGTGTTGAAACAAAATGGCTATTTTTGTAGTGATTTTATAACATATTTATGTTATAATATTATAATATATATATATATATATATATATATATATATATATATATATATATATATATATATATATATATATCTTACTTTCGAGCCATTCTGATAATGAGAAGAGGATTCGCTATTTCGTTACGCAAAAGCTGGGAAAGCATTAAAATCTTTCGACTCGAATAAGAAAATATAGCAGAATAAATATTAAAATCTTTTTTTAAACGCCACTCATTTTCTGTGCGGATGGTGTAATGGATAAAGACTAGGAAAGAGTATACGGAATGTTCGGTTTGTTATATTCACTTACACACAAATACTCTTGGAAAAGGTGCCCTTGGGGAAGGTATCCATCTATATATTCTCCTCCCAGCTATGGATTGAATATCAGGTCAGACTTCGTCCTGTAGACTTGGTTGGCAACCAGTATAGCAGAAAGAAACGACAACATAATAGGGCCAAATCTGTTTACTTAGTCATGAATCGAAAGAGACATGATCGCCCAGGCGTGTAATACATATGGCACTTAAGTGACTGGCTTGTTGAATAGCAAGACAGTCTTCGACTTATAGCCTTGGTTGGCAACCAGTCTATCTCAGAAAGAAATGGCACCCTAATTTGGGAAAATCTTCTGTTTAGCTAGTCATGAATTAAAAGTGACATGATTTCCCAAGCATGTATCACATATGGCATTTATCTGACTGAATTTTGTTATTATGGTTGAATAGCAAGACATACTGCAGCCTATGGTCTTGGTTGGCAGTCGGTCTACTGCAGAAATAAATGGCAACCTACTACGGGATAATCTTCAGTTTAGCCAGTCATGAATTACAAGTGACATGATCGCCTAAGGATTCTCTCCAGAAACAATATTACATATTCATGTCTATACTTGGAACATTGCTGTCAGATAAGTTCCAGTTTTCCTGCTATAAGTGGAATAAATGGAAGAATCTACAGGATCTTTAATTCTGACCAGTCATTCAGACTTCATTGACTTTCCCATTATAATGTAGATGTGTTTTTCCTATATTTTCATGTTAATTGTTCTCATGAACTTTACCCTATGTACTTACTAGACTTTATGAATTTAAACGCAGCACTTGTTTTAAAATCCAATTCACCCCAAGCAAAGCATTAGTGCACTAAAACACAAGGGGATTACTAAAGAGCGAGAACAAAAGAAGCGTATGGATAGTAGATATCGATTGACATTGCATTTAAATTTTCAGATAAAAAGTTAACTTGAAAGCATGGGATCGGCAGTGTGTTTCACAATTGAAAATCGAACAATTCTGAACAATTACCATGAATTTATTTATGGAAAAGGAAGAAAGAAGCAAATTTATGGCAGTGAGAAATGACTGAAGCCGAGACGCCAGAACAGGACAAGTAATATTGCTGATTCTTCTTTGGATTTTATCAAGGATCTCTACATATATAGCAAGAAAACCGAGTCATATGTAGCAGCAATATTCTACCAGATATGATCTTAGTACCAGATTGGCAACAAGGTCTCATAATATTACAATTGAAATGTTTAGATGCAACCGTAAGTTCTCTGATAAATGTTTCTTTTCCTGTATTTCTTGCTTGTGGAACTCTGTTCTGGGCTCCATGATTTTTAAGCCAACTTTGATCTTCAAAAATTTAAATGCAATGTCAATCGTTATCTACTGTCTTCCTGATTACTCTTATATTGTTCTCGCTCACTTCTCACTTGTGGAGCACTCTTCCAACTCCATGCTTTACACCCAACTTTGATCTTCAAAAATTTAAATGCAATGTCAATCGTTATCTACTGTCTTCCTGATTACTCTTCTATTGTTCTTGCTCACTTCTCGCTTGTGGAACACTCTTCCCACTCCATGCTTTACAGCCAACTTTGATCTTCAAAAATTTAAATTCAATATCAATAATTATCTACTGTCTTCCTGATTACTCTTCTATTTTTCTCGCTCACTTCTCACTTGTGTAACATTCTTCCAACTCCATGCTTATAGCCAACTATGATCTTCAAAAATATAAATGCAATGTCAATCGTTATCTACTGTCTTCCTGATTACTCTTCTATTGTTCTTGCTCACTTCTCACTTGTGGAACATTCTTCCAACCCCATACATTACAACCAACTTTGATCTTCAAAAATTTAAATGCAATGTCAATCGTTATCTACTGTCTTCTTGATTACTCTTCTATTGTTCTTGCTCACTTCTCGCCTGTGGAACTCTCTTCCCACTCCATGCTTTACAGCCAACTTTGATCTTCAAAAATTTAAATGCAATGTCAATCGTTATCTACTGTCTACTGTGTTATCTATAATTAGCAGAGGAGAATTGAGCATTACATCAAAAAGGAAAGGAGAAAAAGAATCCGTACCATATCCATTATGACATCAACACAACTGCAGTATATGTGGAAAAGTCACCCCCCCCTCGGTGGCTGGTTTAACCAGCCAGTGAGATCAAACCAGAAAGATCATGTGTAAACTCCTGTGAGGGCAACCCTATCAGAAAGACCTACAGGTTACTGGTACGTATTTTGTGACAAGGTTTGGAAATCTGTTGCTGGATTCAAACATCACCTGACTTTACGCAGGAACAAACCAGTTTCCAACATATGTCACACAGACAAACTTTATGTTCGTCACGTGTGTAAGAGAGATTGTAAAAGTGAAGCTGGCCTTATAAATCATTTACAGGCCCATGGCAGGGCGTTAACTCAGGTATTAATGAGATAAATAATTAAAGACAGAAAAAGACATTATTTCAAGAGGTGATCTTCATCTGAAAAGAAGTGACAATCTTCACACACACACAGACACACACTCACATACTGTCTCTCCCTCTCTCTCTCTCTCTCACAAACACAGAGATATATATATATATATATATAAAGTTATATATATATATATATATATATATATATATATATATATATATATATATATATATATATATATATATATATATATATATATATATATATATATATGTATGTATGTATATATGTATATAATCAAGAAGTAAACCTTAAAGATTCATTTCGGTTATGATTTATTTCGTGAATATCTAAATATTCAACTCTTCAGATCGAAATCTTTTAGTAAATGAGGACAGTACAACGGACTGATAGATCGACAGGTAGAAAGAAAATCAAGAGAGAAGAGAAGAGAAAAGGAGGGGGAGTAACAAACGGACGGATGGTAAGGTTCTTTTAAAAAGTGAGATAGAGAGAGGGTATGGAAAGGAAAGGAAAGGAAAGGAAAGTGAATAAGGAAATAATGAATGGCTTGTAGTAAGCCTAAAAATATTGACCAGGCCAGAAATTTTTCCCTTACGGTGTGGAACTTTGTACATCGGCTTATACTGCAAATTGACCGATATGGCCCGTTGATTTAGGCAGTGCAAATCAACCCAATTCCAAATTAGTAAGTCTAATAAAAGCGTCTTTAAAAAATAAAAATGACAATAATGCTAATAATATCAAACATAAATAAAGAATTTTTTTTAATACAGATCAATAATAAAAGTAAAATTAGAAAAGTAAAAATAAATGCTGAGTAAGATGATGTATGGATAATGATACAAAATTAAATGTTAATTTAGAATTATAAATATTGTATACGTCGGCAAGATAGTCATCGATATTTATTCTTTAATATTATTATTATTATTATTCTCTGAAGTCTACATTGAGCTCTACCTGGATTAATATCCGCCTTGGAATTATCCCTACCAGTAACAAATCGGCTATATATATATATATATATATATATATATATATATATAGACCTTTCATTAAATACGACAGACAAGGTGCTTTGATTTAGTTTTTATACAATTTCTCATCTGATCTATTAATGTTTTCTAATTAAATGATAAATTATATAAAAACGTTCTGATTGTTCTTTTTATGCGAGTGCTTTCGGCTATACATTTAGCCATTTTCAAGGTTGAAATATATTAACTCTTAAATAAAAAATAGTTTGTTGTACGTATGTATTTATATAATGTTTTCATTTTTCAAAACACCGTCAAAGATATTGTATCCATGTTCATAGTTGATACTCAGTGTTGTTTTTTTTTTTTTTTTTTATTATTAATAAGGATTTCATTATTTTTATCCTTTTTATTTTTGCATGTAGATGATGCTATTATAATAGTGTTGTCAACAAATATTAACAGCTAAAATATATAGCGAATAGCGCTCGGATACAAAGAACATTTGGACAGTTTATATATAATTTATCATCTGAAAAGTAAAAAAACATATTAGATTACGTGAGAAATTGTATAAAAAACTAAATCAAAGCACCTTGTCTGTTGTATTTAATGAAATGTGCATGAAAGAAGGATATATATATATATATATATATATATATATATATATATATATATATATATATATATTTCATAAGTTATATCTGGAAATGTTTCCATAGACAATATATATGACTGTTTAAGTATTGATTTCTTTTACTCTGCTAACTTCTAAAATAAATATTGGTTTACACTTTCGCTTACATATTTCCAAAGTAAATATTTATGAGTAATGATTCCCTGGCTGCCTAGAGAAGCCCACATCGAATAAAGGGTCCCTTGGGCAACAACCTTAACTCACATAACAAATTTAGGAGAGTTTCTTTTTCACTTGCTTCCATCAATATTTCCCAGCTATTTACTTACCAAAATTTCACACACAATCATACCTGAGAATACAAACGTACTACCATTCGCGCGTGAATAAGTGTGTATGGGTTTGTCTTGGCAGATATTTGAGTTTATGGGCAGGTCTTTGAGATAGAAAAATTATTCTTTATCTCAGTCAAATGTCCATGTCTACGTAAATACTAAATGCCATCATTTACAGTTTACAGATGGAAAGCAAGTGCCAAAACGTTCCAGAAACTGTAATTTAGTTGTTGGTGAGACATTCGATCTGTAGCCGCTCCGACTTTCATTTTTGTGGAAAAAATGGTTTGGTATAATTTTGAGCTGGAATTTTTATCTTGGCCGACTATCACTATCCACAAGTCAATTATTTCTTTCAAAGAAATACATTTTCGAACGTATTTGAATTTTAGTTAAACCAATAATTAGATCAACAATTTATTCCTCGTAATTTTGTATTTGGGTAGCAGTCACTTTTTTATAAAATTTAATTAAGGCCGACAGGACAAGGTACTGAGATTAAACATTTTATACCTTTTTTCTTGTTCGTATAAGTGTCTTCTTTTCTGAACACAAAAGTGTGTCAAAATGTTTTAAATATTTAAGCGCTTTCGGCTATTCTATTAGCAGTTATCAAGGTTTTTTAAAAGAATTTAACTGAATATGTAGATACACACACACACACACACACACACACACACACACACACATATATATATATATATATATATATTAAATAAAAACAGACCACTTTAAGGTTCCATGTAATAAATTATTTCACCACACCCCTTTTAAAGGGCTGCAGATAAAGTCTGATGATCCGCAGTCCTTTTAAAAGGGTTGTGGTGAAATAATTTGTTAAATGGAACCTTAAAGTGGTCTGTTTTTATTCAAATTATTTGCTCTGGATTTACATTGAGCTCTCCGGATTTTATCCTCCTTAGGTTTACCCATACGGATTACCTAGTTTTTCATAAACTATATATATATATATATATATATATATATATATATATATATATATATATATGCATCTATCTAAAAAACGCTAAAGCAATTCAATGCCAGCACTCAATAATATCAAGTATAAACACGCAAACCAAACCAAACTTCCCCCTAGTCTGGTTACCAAACAAGCTAAAGAAAGCAGTCCGTTCTGCCATTAAAACCATAGAAGTTTCTAAAAGTTTTTGCGCTAAAGTGAACATAACTGGAATTCAAACTCAACTCACCCATATCTAATACCTAGTCACTAACCATTGCACAAGTTTTTTTCCTTTACTGATTCTTCACACACCGCATGTTGGAGGGTTACTCAATCAGCTTTTGGCTTGGACAGAGGAGAGTGAAGGGAAGTGCAGATTACTATATATGTACCATATGTAATGTTTGACGCTAGAATTGAAGAAGTTAAAATTTTACTATTCGGGGAAGGAACCTCTCGCGACTCTCTTCTATAAAGAATAGGATTTAGGAAAGGTGAGAATCAAAGAGATGAACGCGATTTTACTTGGGATTTCCTTGCTGGAATTAAAGCAATGATGCCGGCTTTCACCAATGATGAGACCTCTTTTGAACAGGATTATTACAAACTTCATTCCAAAGAATGTCACGAAGAAAATCACGCTTGTTGATAACAGAAAGATATTCTGTTTTGTAGGCGGTGAAAGCGGATGGAGATGTTTACAGACACTACAGCATC
The DNA here is from genome assembly GCA_963932145.1 of Acanthosepion lycidas. Taxonomy (NCBI): domain Eukaryota; kingdom Metazoa; phylum Mollusca; class Cephalopoda; order Sepiida; family Sepiidae; genus Acanthosepion; species Acanthosepion lycidas. The sequence goes on along the minus strand of OZ010609.1, from coordinate 7,004,602 downwards.
AATAGAGTTTCCAAAAGGGCAGATCTGTATCATACGACATGATTCAAGGATAGTGATTGAGAAGTTCCCCGTCTGGATGTCAGCGAGGTCAGTGAGAGTGTTTAATTCACCTGGTAGGGTGGGCATTAAAGTCCCCGAATACAAATATATTTGCAAATGGTTGTAGGGAGATGGTCTTGTGTATATTATCCGTAATACTATGTAGCACACAATAGTCTTGAGAAGAAGGGGAACATAAGAGAAAGAAGAGATAGTTGACTGAGTTCAATAGAGTGAGACGGAGACACATGTAAGAATGGCCTAGATATTCAAGATAGAATTTTCTAGCCAGCGGGAGATGTTCGCGGACATATACCCCAGACTATGCATGTGGACATTAGAGTCCTTCTTAAGAAGAGGTAAGTAGCCAGGAACCGAGACATCAGTGGAGTGAATTGAAGAATTAAGATTAGTTTCGCAAAAAGCAAGGGTTTCCGAGGACTTTTCAAAGAGTAATGATTCCACACTGCAGAATTTGTTACGGATACCACAAATGTTGGAGAAAGAAATGTTTTGGGGTTTACATGTTTTTTTAGAATCATTCTGTGTTATTTTGTTAAGGAACGGCCTAGGTTGATAGTAACAGTTGGTCGTTTGAGACAACCTGTGCAGGAAGGGAACTGGCGTGACTGCAACATATTTGCGACCTCGGGGTTGCCCATCGGATGTGCTTGGAGGGACACTCTTCAAGGCTCGACACGGCACTGCAAGAACCCCGGTATATTATCCGACAGTTGATCAAAGCAGTCACTCAAGACGCTATGCAAGAAATAGCTGACACGTAAGAATGGTCAAGAGCGTATTCTCTAGACAGCGGGAGATGTTCGCGGACATATATCCCAGACTATGCATGTGGACATTAGAGTTCCTCTTAAGAAGAGTTAAGTAGCCAGGAACCGAAACATCAGTAGAGGGGGGTTGAAGAATTAAGATTAATTTCGCAGAAAGCAAGGATGTCTGTTCCATAAAATAGAGGGTTTAGGGAAGAAATGGGTGCGGTGTGCTGAGTATGGTTGTCTGGTGTATACCTGGCCTGTCTTAACTGTAAATATCTGAATAGGTGTAAGTAGTGTATGTAGCTCGTCAGATCTATTTCCATAGAAACAGCGATAGAATAGCGAAAGGCTTGCGATGTTCTGCGCATGGAAAAGGGTTGGAGAGTAATTCATCGTCTTCAAGGACGAGTAAATGCTTTTGATCTCTGTCAAGGCTGGAAAGAGAGAATTGGTCAACGTAAGACCAGATATGACAGCAATACTCAAATTTTGGTCTGATCTGACTTTTGTAAACATGACAGAGAGAGAAAGAGAGAGAGGGAGTCAGATATACCTTTCTGGAACGGTAGTAGAAGCCGGCCAATTTCCAGCTTCTTTAGCAATGAATCGATTAGATGAGTTCCACTTCAGATTTAGATTCAACTTGAGTCCGAATAGACGATCAAAACAAGAAACCTCTTCGATTAGGCAAACATTCATTCATACAGTGACTAGTGAGAATTAATAGTTGAACCCATGCAAATATTTTATTGGACTGAGCGAATAAGATCAAAGTAGACATCATCTGTTAGTCTCTGGTCACTTTGGAGATGACACCCTCCACCTCAATATTTACTAACGATCTGAGGCCGTTCTCAGGTAGACCGCTCATATAGAACAAAAAGAGCCCAGTAGCGAGCAAATAATTCTACGTTGATCTCATGGGCTTCAGAAGCTGGATCATCAGTCTCCAAAGAACTACCTGATAGGAAGGACATGATCATTGTTCCAGAGATTCTATACCTTGAGATATTTTGGTAACAACCCATTATGCCACTCTATATCAAAAGCTTTAACGATAACTAAGGCGATAGCCCACATAATGAATATACATTGATTGCCTCACTAATTCCGTGTGCCATGATAGGAAGCCAACAGTGTCCCAAGAAGTGCAAAACCCATACAGATTGTCGCTCGGATTGTTGCTTCTACAAATGTAGTCAACAAACTTCTTTGTGATAGGCACACAGTTTGTCGATGACACTAAGGTTGATGGGTCGATACTGTGACGTGGGTAACCTCTTCCTTGCATTTTTAGAAGACTGACATCTTCTCTAGCCACTGGAAAACTTTCTCCCTCATACAGCGGCTAAGATTAGAGATCAAACCTGAAGTTCTTAAGAATTACCACTGGTAATTTATTTGAATGAGTGGCATTACTGGAGCCAGAGCTTTTTATGAGTCTGGAAAACTCATTACTGAAGTAATGAGTCCTTTGTGTTCTCTTCCAATTATTGGCATTTCCCTTATTTCAGTCGAGTAGGGAATAGACTTTATCGTTTAATAGGTTCAAAACAGAGATGTTAGCTTTTACAGACTAAGATGTGACCTATTTGACGCAATTTATGGTGACTAGTACTTGCGGTTGGCACCGTTCCAGAACTTGGGGAAGCAAAAACAATTGCTGGTAATCATTTTTTCCTCAAAAATTCATTGCTGGTAATAATTTTTTACAAAAATGTATTGCTGGTATTAAAACTTTTTTTTTGTACACTTTCATAGTGTTTGACACCAATTTGGGGTTACCTATTAGCCCATAGCTGGGACCCTAACAGGTGCTACTACCCCGGGTCAGGGTGGATCTGAGAACACCAGCAATTAAGAGGTGGTTCCACGCTCCTCAAAACATCCTGATCATAGACTTGCTGTCTGATGTAGCATATCGTCTTGCCGAGGATGCCTCATTTTGTCGTGTGTGGGGGGGTTACCACTCTGCAGAGATGCAGTAGGTGTATTCTGAAGCCCTAGACAGTGTAGCTAGTTGTTTGGCTTCTTTCGACAAATTTTGTGCGTGATGAAACATTCCATACCGGAAGTAATACATTTGGAATTGAGGGAGGATTTTTCGGAGGGCGGGGGTTATTTTTTTAAGATCGACAGTGTCATATCGTTTCTCATCATTTTTAACGTACCAAACGGGCGTCCTATGAAAGTGAACATTGGTGAGGGGGTCTTCTATATAGCCAGGTAAGAGAAGCACCACCGGGCTTAGGCGCGGGCATGAGAGAGATATAAGTCGTCGCGCTGTTTCTTAAGCTGAGCAGGATGTTTTTGACACATGTGACTTGCGGGACTGGCTGGTCGCTCAAAAACGCGGGAGCAAACAGAGCAGTCCCGACAGAAGGGAGAGTCCTCCGTGTCGACAAGAAAATTGTTTGAATTGCTTTGGTAACCCAGATCTTGCGGTGCGTTGGTAACCCAGATCTTGTGGTGAGTCCTGATTACTTCGTAGAAGTACCAGATTGATAGAATTAAAGGGAGATGGCAGCCTCACAAAAACCGGCGCATTTAGGAAGCACAGACACCCCACTTTTTGTGTCTGAAGACGACGTCTGGACTCTTAGCCAGCTCGAGGGCTGTTACTTGTGTGACCTTATAGGAGGAGGCAGGACACTAAGCCTCCTTCAAGGGGATATTTCTCTTAAAGGAGACATAGTTACTTCAGTTTTCACGTTGATCAGCGCATCCATTTTCATCCACACGTAATGAAAACCTTTTTCACATTGGTACGTGAATTGAAAAAAAAGTTTCTGCATATATATTTTTGACACAGATTAATATCCTTACACGAAAGTCACCAATCTGCCAATGGGTGGTATGCCACTAGCGTTTACCACTGGTGGACCGCTGTCAAACCGCCGGCGTATTCGTCTCGGTAATGTTACGACAGGCGCACCGCTAGAGGCCCACTGGTGGCTTCCCTAGAGGACCGTTTACGGTGTAACCGGCGGCCCGCCAACGGAGTTACTAGCGGCTTGCGCGTAGGGGTGATTGCTCCGTGGACAATGTTTTTGGCCATTAAGTTATTCAAAAATTATGTTTCTGATATAGATTTTCTGACATTAATTCGATAGGGACTCCAAATGAACTAATAACCAAATCATTTGTATCATGATGACATTTTCTTACAGTACACTTCAATCATTGTAAAAAACAGGCGACATTCTGAGAGCGCTAAAGACTTAATCATGTATCCCAGGCGTACACCAAGACATATTCGAAACTCTGTTTTATTATAATGCATGACTCGCTGACATGATATCCACTACGCTACCATTCTGCTAGCCTGAACAAAGGATAGAAATAGCAAGTCATCGATTGGCATGTCACTTAAACGCAAGAAGTTTAACGAAAAGCAAAATATCTGAACTTTTTTCTAGCCTTTATAATCTTTTTCGAGGCAAGAACGTAAATCGATTAACAATCGAGAATACAGTGAAAGGAAGACTCCAACTTTTCGATCGATTACCAGTCCTGTTTGGTTTAATTATCCGAATTTACGGCAGACGAATAAAGAAGAGAAAGACTTGCGGAACAACTTTTCTGATGCTGGTGCGTTGACATCAAAGCCCAAACCACCGACCTCAAGCAACTGAGGATTTTCCTAAGTAGAACACGTTGCAGATATTAACTTTCAAAGTTTTATCTTGTATCCTTGCATCCCCTGCGAATTGAAGCGTCCAAGATGATTCATCATCTGTGTCTGTGATCAGATGTCGGTCTTTTGTGTTCTCTTCCAACTGAGCTGCTATCTTGCGGCAAAACAACATTTCAGTGAAACCGACAACAGCCATTTCCGAAAAATATCAATTCGTTCTTTTCCGCATCAGTATATACCTACGAAAAGAGAGATACACTTTGTTACAGGAAAACGGATTGACAAAAAATGAAGATTTTAACTTTTCTTTTTTTTTTTTTTTTTTTTTTTACTCTTGAGGAAGCTTTACATTACTTACATTGTTCGGACTGTTTTCCCCATCTTTATTGTCATATTCCCGACGTTTTCGGTCGTTGTACGCTCCAGCCTTCTTCAGGTGATTGGAATTTCGTACTGTACCCTTTATTTCGTCCACCAGGGTAGATTGTTCTAGTTCTCCGTACCATGCCTCTTCCGGCTGTCTCAGTTTTGTCTCTTTAACTCAACACCCCGGGTATTTGTTCGCCACTGCAGAAGACAGGTATTGAACTCAGAAATCTTTGGGTCGAGTCACTGGATTCAAGCAACACTTTTATATACTGAGCCATGTGTACTTGAGGACAACAGATGAAGACAACAGTCCGAACAATGTAAATAATATAAATAATTACAATATTTCATCATAGAAATATAGACAGATCTTTAGGATACATCAGAAAACTGTTTCAATTACTAAATACCGAAAATCCGAGGCCGGTAGTAAATTCAAAAATAATAATTGTTGACGTAATGTTCTTTATTAGATTCTTTATGAAATACTTCAGGTCCCCAACGCTGCATTACAGGCTGAATGAACAACTGACAATTTTGTTAGGTTTATTGCCTAATTTTTATTTCAGTGGCGGAGAAAATAGTAGGAACATCGCTTTTTTTTTTTAGGAAATTCGAAGGAGATTGGGGACGGGGTTGCTTGTCCCAATACGCCAAGAATCTAAAGGTGAGAGGCATCTGCCAGCGCACTGGCAATATTTGCTTCGAAAAAAAAAACACACCAATCACTGTCAGTATTTTACGTTTGTGCGGTTCAAACTCCACTCAATTCGCTTTGGTTTTGTTTGGTTTGGTTTATTTTGTTTTACGGCATATCACACTGAATAGGTTATTTAATGCCGACAAGATTTTTACGACAGGTTCGTATGACTAAATATGTATTCTTTGTAGGAAATCAGTTTGTAGATCAGGTTTCATTGAATTATTTTTAAAAAGAGGTTTGCATTAGTTTGTTGACTGTATCTTGAATTTTTAGCGATATATCAACACCTCTGAGTTAATTTAATACCAAAATCTACCTATTTTGAATGGAATTTCATGGTATCAGCTGAATATATCGTGTACATAATTTTATCTTTTAATGTAAACATTAAATTTTTAGATATGTATTTGGAAATCATTCAAGGCATTGATAGTAATTTTCATATAAAAATGTATTTTTTAATGTTTTTCAGTTTTTCCACTTTTGCTATAAAATGTATTATTACTTGTTGACTATAAAAATGTACTGATTTTTGTTTAGTAGTACACTATGTGTCCCTAGTTTGGCCATGGTGGACCTGTGCCAAAAGCAATAAATGTTAGTTCCTGGCTTCTCAAAACCTTCAATCTCTCGATCAGAAACCTTGCTGCCAGATATAGTTTATCGTCATACGCAGGACGAGGAAGCTTAGTAATGTCTTTTACAAAAATGTATTGCTGGTAAATTTACCATAACAATGTATCTTATACTTTCATAGTGTTTTGACCCTACTTTGGGGATTAACTTTACCCATAGCTTGGCCAAAAACTGCTGCAGAAGCCATGGTCACTGATGAAACCTCTCTGGTGTAATGAGTCGGTCATATGCTACACACTTCCCTTCAAAGCATTGCTTTAAACAGCAGAAATGAGAAGATTATAACTTAGTATGTATAAATGGAGTTTAAAGTCAGTCTGTGCCAAGTGGCTTCACTCTGTGTACTTTATCTCCATTACCATAGTCCTGAAATGTTTTGAAACAAACTCATATATGAGTAAGAAGTTGTAACTAGTTTCACTAGATTTTCTTTCATTTGATTTTTGCTGCTTTTTTATCACAACTCTCATCTTTTATTTGTTAAATAAGCATTGGGAACAAAAAGAGATTGGTGTGGAAAAAAAATAAAAAGATAATAGACATAATCATCATGAGACTATTTGTAATTTTGATTTTTTTTAAAAATTCTACTCTTATTAAAACAGAAAGCAATTTACTAAGACAAAATGTTTAGAATGTGTTTTAATTGCTAGATCATCCACAGTAAATTTATGTCCAAGTTTTTATAACATTTCACCTTTCTTGGTAGATTTTTTTTTTTAAGTTATTTTTTAATCAATTCATATATATGAGTAAGAAGTTGTAACTAGTTTCACTAGATTTTCTTTAATTTGATTTTTTTATGTTTTTATTTTTATTTTTATTTATCAATTCAGCATTTAATCTTCTTTTCTGAAGAACAAACCTTTTATCCAACTTCGTTTCCACAGATGAAGCCTTCTGGAAACTGTTTTTTGGGGGGATAGCGACCATCTGCCTGGTCATATTCTTTTAGATAACACGTTTCTTTCAAGTGGGATTTGATATCTAAAGAGGTAAAAGTCTCAAAAAGCGAGATCTGGGGATTATAGTGTTTGTCGGACCTGGTGAATGTTGCGATTCAACAAAAACTGCTGCGCAAGCCATGGTCAGTGATGGATCCTTTACGTTGTGGTGAGGCGACCTCATTCTACGCACTTTCCTTCCAAGCACTGCTATAAATAACTCGAGAGCGTTATAATAATGTGTATGTGTGATGGTTAATATTGTATTTTAGCCTCGTTACCATAGAAACAATCCCAATATTTTCCTCCAAAACATAGCATCTGAGAAGGGGTTTGCAAGAAGTTGTTATGGGACCTTACCCATGATAACATAATGGACTATTCCATACGTAATAAATACTGCGCCTCAAGAGGAAGCAGAGAGTTCAGTCCGAAGTCGGGCGACCGGCTGACCGGCTGATCGGTTGAACTCTCTGCCTACGGGCGGGGAGGAACCCGAAGGAGGCTACGCCGAAGGGCGGAGTCTCTTTCGCGGAGGTAAACCGACCCTGAACCCGTGTATACAGGTTCAAAGGGCATAATTTTGGCCGAGCCCACGGGCTCGGAGATCCCATGTTAAACCGGCCTTGTGCCACATGATGCCCTCGTGGCGTGGGGGTGACTAAATACCGTTCAAACGAAGTCGGGGGACCGGCTGACCAGATGATAGGCTGAACTCTCTGCCTTCGGGCGGGGAGAAACCCGAACGAGGCTACGGCGAAGGGAGGAGTCTCTTTCGGGGAGATAAACCGACCCTGAACCCGTTTATACGGGTTTAAAGGGTATATTTTATAGCCGAGACCACGGGCTCGGAGATCCCATGTTAAACCGGCCTTGTACCACATGATGCTTTCGTGGGGGGGCTAAATACTGTTTCTTCTGAAGTCTAGAGTTCAGTCTGAAGTCTGGAGTGAGGTCCATCAGAGGTCCGTCAGGAGTCTCTCAGTCAGTCAGCCAGAAAGATCGAGTCAATTGAGTCAGAGGCAGTCCGAAACAGAGTCGCGTTCAGACAATTACTGCAAGACATTGGAATTGTGATACTGGTCGAGACTACATTGTTCTCTCTACTAAACCTGATTGTTCGTACTAACACTTTTCTTCTTCTCTGTATATATTCCTGTTTGTAATATATCTGTGTTATTCCATATCCGTGTTCGAGTTCTTCTTTATTGTTTCTACCTTGGACTATCACCGTGGTACAAGGAACCGGACCATAACAGAAGTTCTCTCAGAACGATTGACGTATATATGTGATGGGATGGGATGACACGTAGTATCGTGTACGACCGCACTTCTATCCCAAGAAAATGCAAATATTGATTCCAAAAATGACCAGAAGATCTTTCTTGATCTGTGATGTCTTACACCTGATATGTATAGGTACAGTATCAAAAATGATTAATTAGACTCAGGTCGGGTCAATGGGATGACTACACCATTCATCAGAACACACCTCAGAACAATTTTGGGTAACTTGGGACTTGGGACTTTAACGTTAATGTACATCATTGTTGAACGGATGGAAATTGTGAAGAAACGGACACCAGGGATCATATGTCAATTACGACTTCAGGAAGACCAGCAGATATAATTCATGTAAATCCCCACACCCATCAAGTACTCACCCTCAGTACTTTTCTTGACAACTGATGTTCATAGCATCATAGGCTCTGTGCCACACCCGGAGCCTACAATTAACTTTAAACAGCTGAAACAATCTCATCGGAACACATATCTGATAGAAGTTATATATTGATTACGTTTTATCATCCAAGACGAAACATATTTTAGATTGTGGGAATAATTATTCCGGTTTATCAGCCATTAGTAGTTTATTTATCAGATAATAATCATCAAGTCGAATGATTAAAAACCCTTGGTCGGCCATTGCATTGTTTCTGGTAAGCGGTAAACTTTTCCATTAGTTCTTCCTGGTACACACGTGACGCCATAGATTCAGAGATGTCCCATTAATTTCTGAAATGGAATGTCCAAATCGTTTAGCCCCAACCATCGTACCCTGTTCTAAACATAATTCATGCCGCCTTGCTATGAGCAGCCTAACCGATGTTCACACTGACACAACAAAAGTCAGTATATAACCGTATATTTAATTCAAGAATGGGTGGCACCACCAACCATTATCTTTACATAATGTTTTGTTATAGTTTTTGGCACGTCAAGGTATATGCATATGTAAGCGAAATATGGGTGTTTGAGTTGCAGCTCCCATTTTGTAGGGAGAAGGAAATTACTTCCTAAAATTATAAGTATTAAACACACACCCCATTTCATGGAAAATATTACAAATAAAATAACTTACTAAGAAACACTTGCATGCTGTACTTTGTATTTTAAGAATTTGTACTTTAAGAGATTGTACTTTAAGCGTTTGTACTTGAAGAGATTTTACCTTAAGAATTTGTACTTAAGAGACTGTACTTTAAGAGATTGTACCTTAAGAATTTTTACTTTAAGAGATTGTACTTTAAGAGATTACTCGGTTTCAACTGTTTTTTTTAATAAATTGTGAACATATACTTTCTCATTTTAATCTTACTATTTCAGTTTCTACGTGCCTTTTGCCAGACTACTATTTTCACAGAAGCCGTGCAAACGCTTCGACACTTTTCTCGTGTTAAAAAAATCAAAAAAGTTATACTATGAATTGAATATTCAGAAACTCTATTCTCGCACTAGTTCTTTCGTTTGATTTTCAAATCTATCAAAAGTCCAGGTTTCCGAAATTAGATATGAAAAGATTATAAGTGCACACTTATGTGAAACACGGCCTTTCAATTAGCGTTTACTCTTAAGTAAGAACAGCAGAAAAGTATTTCTGAAAACTCCTCGTGCAGAGAAGTTCGCCAAAAGCCATCTGTTTAACACAAAATTTATATATAATACATTTGTAAGTTTATATACATATGTGTATAGCGATTCGAAAAAATAATATATATAATTTTGTATTTGGGCAGCAATGCCTCTTTTATAAAAGTTGTATTAAACACGACGGATAAGGTACTGCGTTAATGGATGTTTTTTTTTTGTTGTTGTTGTTTATTTATCTATTTATTTATTTAATTTTTCTTGTGTTCATGTATTTTTTTTTTTTCTTTTCTGGGTGTAAATTATGTAGAAAATGTCCGAATGTGCTGTATTTCGGCTATACGTTTATCAAGGATGATTTTATTTCTTACATGCATAAAACAATTCATACATTTAGTTAAAATAAAAAATAAAATCATCCTTGATAATAGCTAAAAATATAGCCGAAAAGGCTCGGATATACAGACCATTCGGACAATTTCTGCATAATTTATGTTCAGAGAAGAAAGTTATAAGAAGAAAAATTAACTAAAAATCTTTACAGTACCTCGAAGTACCTTTACAGTACCTCAAAGTTATTTTTAACGAAACTTGTGCATCTCTCTCTCTCTCTCTCTCTCTCTCAGAGAGCATGTACGTCAGCCGAAAATAATCGTCTAGCATCCAAATTCGGAGTCCAAAGAAAAAAAACTCCGATACGAGTAAGAAAATTAACTAAATAAACCAAGTACTCGATACGCTAAGTAGAGCAAACCTAAGTTAAACCTGAAGAGCCAGACAAAACCTACCACGGTTTCACCTAAGCGGATCGTCAGGGACTACTGGACAGTTCTCATATTTCAAAAACAAGAGCCGAAACCCTCAATATAATTATTAAAATTAAATTGAATCAAGGTATCAAGCCCTGTTTCATCCTCAAGCGAATATTTAGGAATAAACAATCTTGAAATTTACGCATCTTTATAAGCATGTTCCTTCGCAAAATTAATTACTATGGAAACGGCTGTGGCGACCATTGTGATAAGGCGTCTAACAGTTAATTCTTATCCACATATCAGACACCTTCGAAAAGAGGTGAAGACGAGGTAGGGTGGGTTATCCATTTCAAAGCGGCTGATGGCGTTCATGTACGCACATCGTCTGGTCAGGTACAGTTTTGGTGTTTTATTCATTTCTTTTAAATGCCAAAAATATTTGGATAGAGATGTTTGATTTCTACTTTCAATATTATTGAAGGAGCTTTTGTGCTGCCTCCACCTAATTTTAAATTCATTCTTTGTTGACCCAATATATATCCTATCAGTGTTAGGACTCTCAATGGATGAGATAGTGCATTGGTATACCACAGATTTTATGAGGCATTTATTTTCCAACGGGCAGTCTTCAGGGTTTCTACAATCAAATAATTTTTCAATATTTTTGTCTGATTTTAGTTTAGGATTTTTATTAATACTATTTTGGCATGCGTGTGTTTCCAGGATTTTATTATTGTGTTTTTTTATGATTCTTTCTAGATTTTCAGTGCAACTGTAACTTAATTTTAAGGTGTTTTTTATTAAAGATCTCACTAAGTCTGCTTTTAGTAGGGAAGTGTTTTTCAATTAAAGCTAGGAACTTATCTCCTAGCTTAGTACTAACCATTTGGTTGAAAGGAGGAGTATACCAGATGATTTTTCTTTTCCTGTTTTTCTTTCTGTTAATGCTATTGTTTCTATAACTTATGTTAGCGTTTTTGTATCCACTATTTTTTAGGGCTGTGTTATAAAAAATACTATGTTGTTGGAATATTTCCTTATTAGTGGAGTTCATGCTGATTCTCTTCTCTATTGATGTGGGTATATGCTTAATTATAGATGGAGGGTGGTTTGACTTAGGGTATACATACATGGGATTTATGTTGGTATTTCTGTAAGGTAGGTATAAGTTTTTCTTTTACCCATAGGACTGTGCCCCCACGAGCTACGACTGCTATCACCAAGCCGCTTCATCCAGAGCATTAAAAGCCAGTTCAAGCAAGGATATACAAGTGATAGAAATTAGGAGGATTTGAGATAATTATAATTATGGAATTCATCGAGTCTAGAAGATATATAAATATATAGTGTATATCTGTAAAAAGTGAATTTGAATGAAGACAAAGGAAAACTACCTTATCCACGGGGTTTCGTCCTTTGTAGGTCTTGGGAAGTGAAAGTATTTTATTCTGTAACAATTATTTATATACAATACCAAAGATGTTGTTAATCTTTGAAACATCTTGAATTTGGAACTCTCATCAGTATTCATCAGGTTTGCTGAAACGTCAGGCAAGCTATGAAGAACGCGATGTGATAAAATTCAATTTCTAATAAGCAAGAGTAAATTAGTATTTAAATCAATTTAGTTTGGGACTAATTAATGTGTTATGTATTTTGAATAACAGGACGTCATTTGTTTGACTGATTTCTTTCAATTTTT
>OZ010609.1:6939673-6987173 GCA_963932145.1 Acanthosepion lycidas | reverse complement strand
ATTTTCACTGCTTCCAAGTACACACTGTCCGAATCAGGGATGGAACTCACTACCAAATTGACGAACTAATGTTCAAATAAAAATAATGAAAATAATGATAATTCCCCACTCAGAATTTGAAATATAAATTATGATTTCTAAGATTAGGGAAAAAGCATTAATGACCATTTTCTCAAAAACAAAAACAAAAAAAAAACAAAAAAAAAACTAAAAAACAATGACAACCATTTTCTAAAAAATCATTGGCAATCATTTTCTCAATAAATAACATTGGCGACCATTTTCTAAAAAAAAAACAACATTGGCGACCATTTAAAAAACAAACATCGGCGACTATTTTCTAAAAAAACATTAGCGACCATTTTCTAAAGAAAAAAAAACAATGGCAACTATTTTCTCAAAACAAAATAAACATTTTCTAAAAAGAAAATCATTGGCGATCATTTTTTCAAAAAATCATCGGCAACCATTTTCTCAAAAAAAATTGGCGATAATTTTCTCAAAAATATTAGGACATAAAAACTTTACTTGATACCCAACATATTCATTTACAAAATATTAGGAAATAAATAGTGGCCCAACATGACCCTCTGACCCCACATACACTTATAGTGATTTTGCTTTGACAGTAAATATCCTAAAACAAGTTTGTTTGATTTTATATTAATATGTTCATTCAGTGTTGATTCTAGTTTTGCTTTTCATGTCTAAATATTTTTAATAACAAAACTAATTTTAAATTGCCACATTTAATTTTACAAATAATTGTTGACACATTGATAGTCCAAGTAAAGGCTGAGGTTAAGATAAAAGAAACTTTCCCTTGTACCTAAAGTATTATTTTTGCAAAATACTTTTGTTAAATACAAAAATAGAAACATTACAAGAACCAATACTGATTTTGGTTGGGCAGTCACCGTGTTAACCTGTTTCGTCTTCGTTTAGGAATTAGAAAATGTCACAATGAAAACCAGTTTTGAATAAACATTATGTTACATTACTGAAGGAAGACATTGTAGCGTCAACAATATCGCTTGTTTCATTTCTTTGTAATCCCGACTACACTATTCGGTGGAACTGTTCAAATTATTCTGATACTTCTTCTTGGCTTAAATTTGTAAGGAGGAAATTTCGAAACCAGTTAAATACACTGGGATACGTGTTAGGCGTAAATGCAGGAAGGATCCTCGACATTGGTTTTCAAGGGCCGTGAAGTGTGCGGCAGAATGAAAGACATTATCGCAGAGTTTTGCGGAGATATTGAGTGGGTACAGCTTTTCTCTGGAGACCGAGGGAGAATCACACTATGTTCAAAACATTATTTAAGCCATTTATATTGATGAACAGTTTTCCTTATCTTTATTGCTATATTCACGAAGTTTAGGCCGTTGTACGCTCCGACCTTCTTCCGGATCTGTCTCTATTACTGAAATGATGCATTGTAATTATTTGCACAATTTGCATTGTTCGCACTTTGTCCCGATCTTTATTGCCATATTCGTCTTCAACATCTGTCTCTCTATTTTGAGATGACGTACTGTAACTATTTACACTATTTATATTGTTTGGACTGTTGTCCTCATCTTTATTGCTATATTCAACTTCAACATCTGTCTCTATTTCTCAGATGAGGTATTGTAACTATTTACACTATTTACATTGTTTGGACTGTTGTCCTCATCTTTATTGCCATATTCACCTTCAACATCTATCTCTATTTCTCAGATGCGGTATTGTAACTATTTACACTATTTACATTGTTTGGACTGTTGTCCTCATCTTTATTGCCATATTCACCTTCAACATCTGTCTCTACTTCTTAGATGAGGTATTGTAACTATTTACACTATTTGCATTGTTTGGACTGTTGTCCTCATCTTTATTGCTATATTCACCTTCAACATCTGTCTCTATTTCTCAGATGAGGTATTGTAACTATTTACACTATTTACTTTGTTTTGACTGTTGTCCTCATCTTTATTGCCATATTCATCTTCAACATCTGTCTCTATTTCTCAGATGAGGTATTGTAACTATTTACACTATTTACATTGTTTGGACTGTTGTCCTCATCTTTATTGCCATATTCACCTTCAACATCTCTCTCTATTTCTCAGATGAGGTATTGTAACTATTTACACTATTTACATTGTTTGGAGTGTTGTCCTCATCTTTATTGCCATATTCACCTTCAACATCTGTCTCTATTTCTCAGATGAGGTATTGTAACTATTTACACTATTTACATTGTTTGGAGTGTTGTCCTCATCTTTATTGCCATATTCACCTTCAACATCTGTCTCTATTTCTCAGATGAGGTATTGTAACTATTTACACTATTTACATTGTTTGGAGTGTTGTCCTCATCTTTATTGCCATATTCACCTTCAACATCTGTCTCTATTTCTCAGGTGAGGTATTGTAACTATTTACACTATTTACATTGTTTGGACTGTTGTCCTCATCTTTATTGTCATATTCTCCTTCAACATCTGTCTCTATTTCTCAGATGAGGTATTGTAACTATTTACACTATTTACTTTGTTTTGACTGTTGTCCTCATCTTTATTGCCATATTCATCTTCAACATCTGTCTCTATTTCTCAGATGAGGTATTGTAACTATTTACACTATTTACATTGTTTGGACTGTTGTCCTCATCTTTATTGCCATATTCACCTTCAACATCTCTCTCTATTTCTCAGATGAGGTATTGTAACTATTTACACTATTTACATTGTTTGGAGTGTTGTCCTCATCTTTATTGCCATATTCACCTTCAACATCTGTCTCTATTTCTCAGATGAGGTATTGTAACTATTTACACTATTTACATTGTTTGGAGTGTTGTCCTCATCTTTATTGCCATATTCACCTTCAACATCTGTCTCTATTTCTCAGATGAGGTATTGTAACTATTTACACTATTTACATTGTTTGGAGTGTTGTCCTCATCTTTATTGCCATATTCACCTTCAACATCTGTCTCTATTTCTCAGGTGAGGTATTGTAACTATTTACACTATTTACATTGTTTGGACTGTTGTCCTCATCTTTATTGTCATATTCTCCTTCAACATCTGTCTCTATTTCTCAGATGAAGTATTTTAACTATTTACACTATTTACATTGTTTGGACTGTTGTCCTCATCTTTATTGCCATATTCACCTTCAACATCTGCCTCTATTTCTCAGATGAGGTATTGTAACTATTTACACTATTTACATTGTTTGGACTGTTGTCCTCATCTTTATTGCCATATTCACCTTCAACATCTGTCTCTATTTCTCAGATGAGGTATTGTAACTATTTACACTATTTACATTGTTTGGACTGTTGTCCTCATCTTTATTGCCATATTCACCTTCAACATCTGTCTCTATTTCTCAGATGATGTATTGTAACTATTTACACTATTGACATTGTCAGGACTGTTGTCCTCATCTTTATTGCCATATTCACCTTCAACATCGGTCTCTATTTCTCCAATGAGGTATTGTAACTATTTACACTATTTACATTGTTTGGACTGTTGTCCTCATCTTTATTGCCATATTCATCTTCAACATCTGTCTCTATTTCTCAGATGAGGTATTGTAACTTTTTACACTATTTACATTGTTTGGACTGTTGTCCTCATCTTTATTGCCATATTCATCTTCAACATCTATCTCTATTTCTCAGATGAAGTATTGTAACTATTTACACTATTTACATTGTTTAGACTGTTGTCCTCATCTTTATTGCCATATTCACCTTCAACATCTGTCTCTATTTCTCAGATGAGGTATTGTAACTATTTACACTATTTACATTGTTTAGACTGTTGTCCTCATCTTTATTGCCATATTCACCTTCAACATCTGTCTCTATTTCTCAGATGAGGTATTGTAACTATTTACACTATTTACATTGTTTGGACTGTTGTCCTCATCTTTATTGTCATATTCACCTTCAACATCTGTCTCTATTTCTCAGATGAGGTATTGTAACTATTTACACTATTTACATTGTTTGGACTGTTGTCCTCATCTTTATTGCCATATTCACCTTCAGCATCTGTCTCTATTTCTCAGATGAGGTATTGTAACTATTTACACTATTTACATTGTTTGGACTGTTGTCCTCATCTTTATTGTCATATTCACCTTCAACATCTGTCTCTATTTCTCAGATGAGGTATTGTAACTATTTACACTATTTACATTGTTTGGACTGTTGTCCTCATCTTTATTGCCATATTCACCTTCAACATCTGTCTCTATTTCTCAGATGAGGTATTGTAACTATTTACACTATTTACATTGTTTGGACTGTTGTCCTCATCTTTATTGCCATATTCACCTTCAACATGTGTCTCTATTTCTCAGATGAGGTATTGTAACTATTTACATTATTTACATTGTTTGGACTGTTGTCCTCATCTTTATTGCCATATTCACCTTCAACATCTGTCTCTATTTCTCAGATGAGGTATTGTAACTATTTACATTATTTACATTGTTTGGACTGTTGTCCTCATTTTTATTGTCATATTCACCTTCAACATCTGTCTCTATTTCTCAGATGAGGTATTGTAACTATTTACATTATTTACATTGTTTGGACTGTTGTCCTCATCTTTATTGCCATATTCACCTTCAACATCTGTCTCTATTTCTCAGATGAGGTATTGTAACTATTTACATTTACATTGTTTGGACTGTTGTCCTCATTTTTATTGTCATATTCACCTTCAACATCTATTTACATTGTTCGGATTGTTGTCATTATCTTTATTATAATATTCATGACGCTCTGGTCTTTTTCAGGTGATATCCGTTGTAATTTCTTCAATCTTTTTTCCGTCATTCTTTCTTATAATAATTCTATCGACGTCATTAAACCATTTCTTTTCTTTTTCGGCTAAATAAAATAATTATTCATTTTTCTCTTTGTCTTTTTGTTTCTTTATTTACGTCACTTCCGGTACCCAATGATTCTTCCAATATTGAATTCAATAGATAACTCTTAGAATTTCTCGCCTCTAAAATTAGATTTCCCTTGTTTGTTTGATAACGTAAAAAGCTTTCGTCAAATCTAAATTACCCCAATTTCAATGTTTATTCTTGTTTCTCTCCTGTATGCGTAAAGTTCCCTCAATCTATCAATTAAATTCACTTTAGTTATAATTCAATTTTCTTTTTATTCCAGGCGTCAAAGCAGTTGCTAACGTCATACTTACCACCTTTGTTAACACAAATATTTTGAAACGATAGCGAAATCAATATTTTCTATCAATATTATTTTCTTTGTGTATTAAACGAATTTTTCCGTCGATCGATCCATTTATCATGATTAAAATCATTTTTACCCTTTCCAGTGGGTCACGTTCTTACACGAAGAATCCATGACAATCCCGCTCTGATTTGAATGAACTACGTTTAGCCTTTGACGGGCCAATTTCATCATCCATTTCGATAGATTTGTATCCAGCTGATGAAATGGTTAATTTTATACTGACATTCGATTGTCAATTTTTAAGAGAAAGTTGTTTGCGGCCGGCATTCCTGCCAAATCTCTCCCCAATCCTACCTACACCCAGTTTATATCTTCTTATAAAATAGGCCAGGTCCTACCCCACATGATCAGACCGTAAAATTTCATCACCTTGATAGGACGTTGGACAATCGATTCAATTAAACAAGATGAGTTTTACGGGAAATAAGGATAGGTTTGTGAACGGGTTAGCTTTGCCAATAAACTGGTCTTTCATTTAAGAAATCATACAAAATATGAGAATGACGTGCGCAGTATCACCCTCAGCTGCCATATTACTTATTGTCTTGTTCTTATGAGTTCTCTCCAAATAAAGAACTTTTAAAATATCATTTTGCACAACAAACACACGCTTTTGAAATATCTTCGCAGAAACTGGATTGATTTGTTTTTTACGGACTTTTGCAGGTTTTATTTAAAAGCAGAAACTTTTTTTTTAGATTGTAAGCATTTTGGCAGCATAGTAATGATTTACTGATTACCCCATAGCTGGGACAAAGAAATGGATTCATGCCTTTCTGTTATATAGGAATAAAGTGTCGCTGCCGACACTTGAGTTTGAGAATAGATCGCTAGTGAGCAAACACAGACGATCCCATTATCAAATTCAGTGGATCACGTGACCTTTGTAGAAACGCATATATAGGAAGTGGCGTGACGTCCAATCGCTATTTCTATTCTATCCTCTAGTATTTATTAACCCACCCACGAGGATTAAATGTGGCACAAGGCCGGTTTAATGTGGGTAGCCCGCGAGCCCGTAGGCTCGGCCAAAAATATGACCTTTGAACCCGCCTGGACGGGTTCAGGTCCTGTCTACCTCCCCGAAGGAAACCTTGCACTATTAGGATCGCTATTTCTATTCTATCCTCTAATACTATTAGGATCGCTATTCCTATTCTATCCTCTATTACTATTAGGATCCCTATTTCTGTTCTATCCTCTATTACAATTCGGATCGGCATTTCTATTCTATCCTCTATTACTATTAGAATCGCTATTTCTATTCTATTCTTTATTACTATATGGACCGCTATTCTGCATTCCATTCACTATACTATTTCTCTATTTTGACCACTGTACGGATTACTATTCGAGCGAGTATTATCGAGCAAGTACTATTAGTGCGAGTGTTATTCGAAGTTGTCTGACACGAGTATTGTCCAACGGCATTACTATAGTTTTATCTGTGATTACAAAGTCTCTGCTACAACGAGCATTACGAAAGTGACAAAGAGTATTCGTTGAAATCACAAAAGTAGCAATGAGTGTTCGGTGAGACCGCAAAACTTTTCCAAACTTATTTACGCGTAACGAACCCAACTGGATTTGTAGCACGGCTCTCCGTTTTCCAATTTCATTCGTACATCAAAGCATAGAGTACTTGGTATTTCAAATGGTCACTCATCTATCTACTAATCCAGTTCTACGTTGCTTACCTTCGGAGATCGTAGAAGAACCAATGTTAAAACGTGATATGGCCGTAATCTCAGAAGAACTGGAAACATACATTATAATTCCATTTTTCCGTTATTCTTCTACACGCCGTTGGTGAACATGGATCTCCACTACTTCCTGTCATTTATAGCCCTTAGTAAATTTTGTCTTTTAGCTATATCTCCTAGCCATTGTTCTGCCAAAAATTGACATATGTTTGCTATGTAGGTTAAACGCAGTTTTCTCTTTCCCTCTTGATTTCTGTATTCCCTGTGAGTGTCAAATTTTCTAAACCCATTTTCCTCATTATATGCCCTCGACATTTCAAATGTCTTTTTCTTATCCTACTTATAGGTGTCTTTTTCTTTTGCATTTCTCTAAAACTTCATTGTTGCTTGCATGTTCAGTCCACAGTATTCTCAGCATCCATTTGTAGAACCATATTTCTGTTGCCAAAATGTATTCTTCATCTGTGATATGATAGCCCAGTATTCGCAGCCGGAATATGGATAATAGATGACAGTTCAGTTTTCTTTTCTTTGTTTTCAATTAATTATCCTATTTCTTAATGCTATGCTAAACTTTTAGAAGGGATCTTTTTTTATCCAAATGTGCCTTCAAATTTCGAAGTAGCATTCTCCACCCTCTGTTTAAAAATTTCCTAGATATTTAAATGTTTGTAAAGGCTTCATTTTTTTATCTCAGATATGGAATTCGCATGTTGTTACGTGTCTTTTGCTGACATCTATAAATGCTGTCTTTCTTTCGTTTCTCGCTTTCGTTTGCCCGTTTCTACAGGAATTCCTGTAATTTAATTTCAGTTTCTGCTAACAACACTGTCATTATATCGAATGTTGTGAAGAATGTGGCCCCCAATAACGAATTCTGACCGGATTTTTAATTCTCTCAAGATTGCTTCATTGTAAAGGTTGAATAAATCCGGAAAGAAGACGCATTATTGTCTTAAGCCCGCTTCTATTCTTCTGTATTTACTGAATTCATCCTATATCAGCATGCAGGTGGTTTATTCCCCTTATAAATGTTGGATAATTCTAATATCCTTCCCAAATATATCTACTTTACATACACTCTTGTGAAATTAATTTGAACCAACCGCTTTAGTCTCCTTTCTTTCACCATACGGTCAGTTTTAGATCCACTGGGTTGACAGGGTGTGATCGATTTGTATTTTTCCCCAGATTAGCTTATTTCTAATGGTGTGCAGTAATATGAATCTATTTTCGGGGTGTATGTTAAAAGTTGTTCGATCTTGAAAAATATTTTGTCAACCTGGTTGCATCAGATTTTTTATCACCCCCTAGCACTATTGTCTCTACTGTCGATTAGTTGTCCTACCGCCATTGTCTGCGATGGACGTTACCCTAAGGAAACTTAGGAAAATTGTAACGATGCACAAACATACCAGCAAACCTTATATGTGAGTAAATCAAAGTACTATAGACTGGCCCGGAATCTCTCCTGCTTTAAATCCAATCGGGAATATGTGGTCAATCTGTAAGGAATGACTTCGTGGAATGGACATACGACGTACTAACATGTGCACTGGGTCATGATTCATTGGAAAAAAAAAAGAAATATTAACAGAATTATTCATTTTGTTTCAATTAATTTGCACAAGTATATATCAGATCAAACAGTTAACACCAAATAAAAGCTTACACATAAATCCTTGGAATAGCAGCAGCAGAAAGAGTAAAAACCATAACCCTTTTGTTTACTATCGGTTGACCTTATTCTGCAGTAGGGTTATTGTTTACGTTGGAGTTTTCAGGTTAGTACCAAATTATATCACACCTTGCTATTACAAATAGTTAATATCTAATGGCAATTGCTTTTTCATTGCGTAGAAACATGAAAGAATAAGATCTATGGGAGACTGTTTAGTTTTAGATTGATTGATTTGTTTGTATAATGGCGTATCAACTCAATATGGGTTATATAATGCCGAAATGTAATTTCCTTGTGAGCTTTGAAATAATAAAAATAATATACGTGTTTTTCTGTTTAGTTTATTTACATTATTCGGACTGTTATCCTCATCTTCACTGCCATATTCACAACGTTTCGGCCGTTGTACGCTCCGGCCTTTATGTCTATGTCTCTCTATATATATGCCTATATCTCTGAGATGAGGTATTATGATTACTTGCATTATCTACATTATTCGGACTGTTATCCTCATCTTCATTGCCATATTCACAATGTTTCGGCCGTTGTACGCTCCGGCCTTTATGTCTATGTCTCTCTATATATCTGCCTATATCTCTGAGATGAGGTATTATGATTACTTGCATTATTTACATTATTCGGACTGTTATCCTCATCTTCATTGCCATATTTCTGATGGTTGCACTAAGAATTGTAAAGAAGAATGTGTTGTTTTGGTGGAAGGTGTACTGTGTTATGTTTGGGTCAGTAAGCGTGGTTAGCTAAGCTTAAGATAAGACAGATTGACAACCGGCCTTACCCTTTTTTAACCTTGTGCCACATTTTTGTATTTTAAAAATGAATATCACATTCCACTGTTATGAATTTAAGCGCAGAACTACATTAGCGATTTGATCTTATCATTCCACAGTTGAAATGTTCTACCCTAACAGTAGCTTTTCTCGCACTACTAGCTTTCAAATCATGTTTGAACGTCAAAAATTACGACTTTCTTGGAAAATTCACTGCGATAAATGGCGAGATAGCAATGGCGAGTTACGTCCCCGTACGAATTGCTTTGCAAGACATAAATTGTTTTCCTTTATAAAAATGATTATCATTTGCTGTATTTTATTTTTATTTTTATAAGATGAACAATTCGCAGATAATTAATTTGAATAGCTCTGAAAATAATTAGTAAATAAGAAGAAAATCCTATCCTTAATTAATAGCTATATAAGCTCCTAATTAAATATTTGAACTTGATTGCTTTGCCTACGTTTTCGTATTCCATAAAGAGATTAATCTCACGTCTTGCTGGCCTCTCGCTAATTTGTCATTATTTTCGTGACAGATATTCAGGCGAGCTAGATTCCTCAGTTCCACTCGTTCAGTCTTTCACAGCCGTAATGATACATACGCAGAGCTGAATCATCCCCATAGCCCCTACGTATTCCACTGGTAAGCAGCAAGTTCAACTCAGAGAGTTTCTACGAATGAAATCTTACGCTGTGTAACAGACTCTCGCGAGTCTAGAGCCAAGTGTTATCTATCTATCTATCTATCTATCTATTTCTCTCTCTCTCTCTCTCTCTCTATATGTATATATATATATATATATATATATATATATAATATATATATATGTAATATATATATATATATGTAATATATATATATATATGTAATATATATATATATGTAATATATATATATATATGTAATATATATATATGTAATATATATATATATATGTAATATATATATATATATACATATGTAATATATATATATATATATGTAATATATATATATATATACATATGTAATATATATATATATATATATATATATATATATGTAATATATATATATATATATATACATATGTAATATATATATATATATATATATATATATATATATATATATATATATATATGTAATATATATATATATGTATATATTTTAATATATATACATATACATATTATTTTTTAACATACAACGTGTGTTAGCACATGCGAGATCCTGTCTTCATCAGCCGCCGGCCAGGGGTGATCTCTGTATGTATATACATATACATATAGATAGCTGTGTAAGTAGTAAATGTCGCCACAATTTAAACATCCTCATATCCTCCAATATCAATATTCTAAAACTATTTGCTCCATTTTGTTTAACGGCATTTCAAAGTCTATATGTTATTTGATGCAGAAATCTAAGTATTTTGAACACAATTTTATTGATTCAAGGTCTTAGGAGATGCGGCCGTGTGGCATGCGATGGACATGGCCTAATCAACGGAGTCTGCGCCGTCTGAGCCCTGAACATGCTGGGCAGACCTGCTCGAAACAGGACATCAGTGTTGGCCACCTTTTCTTACATCTCTATTCCCATGAGACGGCGGATGCTTCTCATGTGCAAGGTGTTCAGACGCTTTTCTTGCCTTGCGTACATGGTACAAGCCTCGCTGCTATATAGCAGAGTGCTGATAGCACAGGCGTTGTACACTGCTATCTTGGTCTTTACCGACATCTTGGGATTGTTCTGCCCACACGTTTTGTGAGGCGCGCAAGAGTTGAGGCTGCCTTTCCGATTCTCTTTTCAGTCTCTGCATCTAAGGAGAGGTTGTCAGTGATGGTGGAGCCAAGGTACGTGAACTGTTGGACTGCATGGAGATCATAGTCCTCAATGGTGATGGCTGGTGGTGTTTCGGTACCCTGTCCCATTATTTTTGTCTTTTTCAGGCTGATGGTCAGCCTGAAGTCTCTGCAGACCTAGGAGAAACCGTTCATCAGCGACTGAAGTTCACACTGAATGTGAGACGCTACCGCCGCATCGTCGGCAAAATGCATGTCTCTGACAAGGGCTTCGCGTACTTCGGTCCTGGCACTGAGGCGAGCGAGATTGATCAACCAGCCATCTGACGTAAATCCCGTCTCTAGATGTGCCTAATGCATGCTTTAGAAGCAACGCGAAGAAAATCCCAAAGAGAGTGGGAGCGAGGACGCAGCCCTGTTTGTCCCAACTGCAGATGTTAAAGGGCTCAAATGTGTTGCCATTGAACTGCACAGTACCACTCATGTCACGGTGGTATGACTCAACAGATCTCTGAAGCTTAAGTGGGCAGCCAATCTTGGGCAGGATTATGAAGATGCCTTCTCTGCTAACGAGATCGAACAACTTGTTGAGATCAATAAATGCGACGTACATGGGACATCTGCTGTTTTCTGCACATCTCCTCGAGCTGAGGAAGGGAAGCAACTATGTCTACCGTTGATCTTTCAGCACGGAAACCGCACTGCGACTCTGAGTAGACACGTTCATCAAGTTTCTGTAGGCGGGCCAAAATGACCCGAGCGAAGACTTTGCCCACAACGCTGAGTAGCTAGATGCCTCTGTAGTTGTTGCAGTCACTTCGCTCACCCTTGTAGTGGGTGACGTTCTTGGCATCTCTTATGTATTGAGAGATGATAAGATCGGCCCCTTCTTTCCAGCACTGGTAGACCTCGTGCAATGGGAGCAGTAGGGCAGTCTTGCATTGCCCGATCAGGTCAGGGGGCCCCGTCACTGCGCGGGGCCTTACCTGAGGCCAAGCTGTGAATGGACTTTTCGGTTCGGTATCGAGCTCGTCCATAACCGGCAGGCCATCAATGGCATCAACGGCTGTCTGGAATAGAGGTTGGAATAGCGTTCCACCCATCTACCATATGTTGCCCGCTGTCCACAATGACTTCCCCAGTGGTTGATTTGAGGGAGCTGTATTGTTTTGCACTGGTCCCATTGTCGTCTTGATGCCACCGTATATCCCTCTTGTAATTGCTGCTGTCTCGATGGTTTCGCTAAGGACTGTCCAGTACTCGTTGGCGCAGCGTCTGTCAGTTTGATTAATCTTTGCCGCTGGCAGCTCGTAGGAACTGCAGGTTTCTTTTGGTGGGTGACCGCTTTTATTCTGCAAGAGCGGTGCGCTTGGCCGCAATGACAGGAGTCATCTGGGCTGACTTTCCCTCAAACCAGTCATATGACTTTGAGATCTTTCTCTCAAAGGTGATGAAAGTAGTGTGGTGCGTGGTGTCCCGCAAGGTCGCGCACTTCTCCGTGGCAGAGTCTCCGGTTCGCGAGCTTGCCCGCTAGTTCTCAAACCTCTTGAAAAACCGTTGCACAAAGTCTGGCTGGCTCATCTTGCAGGCATCAATGCGAGGATTCTCCTGCTTCTTGCCGCGATGGAACTGCTTTGGCTGGAGCCTGATCTTGCAGCACACCAAGGGGTGGTCTGTATCGCAGTCAGCGCTGTTTTAAGAACATGGGTAAAGGACGTTCTTAATTGCGGCTTATCTGACTAGTATGAGATCCAGCTGGTGCAAGTGCTTTGAGCCTGGATGTTTTAGGTGACTTTCTACTGAGGCTTGGTCCCGAAGAAGGTTCATCTTGCCGACGCCAAACTCTCCAAAGCATAAAGGCCAAGAGTCCTGGTGAGCACTCACTCAGGCGTTGAAGTCGCCCAGGAGAACATGTTGTTCTTTTCTAGGGATACTACTGATGATGGTTGCCAGCTTGTCAGAAAACTCGTTCTTGTTGTCCGGCGTGGCAGAGCGTGTCGAGGCATACACGCTGACGAGGGTGACAAGGCCTGTGGTGGGTATGAAACTGAGAGTAAGGAGTCTCTGTTAAATAAAAAAAAACACAACAGGTGGTGATATCTTGTAGTGTGGATGAAATATTTGTTATTCATAACAACATCAACAACAATAATAATAATAATAATAATAATAAAGAAGATGATGGACACAGCTCTCCCAATATATTTCAACGTTTAAGAGAGGAATACGATTTAAGAAAAAAAAAGAAATGAAAAATCAGTCTTTGACAATGTTAAATAATATTTCAACAGAATCTCTTCTATAAATTATATTTTTAAAAAATTCAAGGATGAAAATATATAAATCTACAAAAAATTATGTCTTGTACAAACATTGTTTCGTAACGAAAAAAACAACGGCTGTACTTGTAATGAACACGTCAAAAAATTATTATTACTAATAGGTTGGTGCAAAAATAATGACGGTTTTTGACGTATTTTTCAACGTCAAAACCCGTCATTATTTTTGCACCAACCTAATATTATCATCATTATTATATTTCGATTTCTGCTATAGTCACACTACTTACCAATTCTACCAATTCTGCTAGAAGACAATAAGGCAGGTGGCGCTGTGTTGTTATGGCTACATTTCATGATTTGTTTTTCCTAACTCCCATAACATCACTAGCGTTTCATGGACAAAGTTGTCGATTTGTTATTATTATTATTATTATTATTATTATTATTATTATTTCTTTTTAAATTTATTTAATGAAACTTTTTTTTTATTCTGACGTCAAAATATTGTAATTTATTAAAACAAAGCAAGTTCAGTTGACCATTGATGACAATTCCAGAAACGATAAACAATTTTTTATTTGCTATCCTCTGTCAGCCGCAATGATGGAGAAAGCATTACCTCGAACCATCGCCAGTGAGACACGCTGTAAGAGCCACTCCGTTTCGCGAGCCTCGTCCCTTAATCGAGACGCTATCCCGCCAATCCTCCGAAGGAACGCCATCGAACGAAGGCCAATAACTCCTGAAATCTCCACTGACACAGAAGTAAAAACAAAAATCTATTAGCAAGAGAAGAATATTTAACTATTTTTTTCATTTCTGCGTTCCGGGCGACGGACCCCGGCTCAACCGCGGACCTGATCACATTACCGACCGAAATTATTATTATTAGAAGTAGTAGTAGTAGAGCAAGAAGAAGAAGAAGAAGAAGAAGAAGAAGAAGAAGAAGAAGAGAGAAAAAAGGCTAAAAACGCATAACATTTGAAGCATTCTTTCTAAGACAGTCGGGTAACCTTTACCCTTTACACTTGACAACACTTTGCAGCTCGCTATCAGCTTACCAGGAAGTAACCAAGGGAATCTGTCCTGCGACACTTACTGCATATCGTTCTACACAATGATAAAATACTTGAAAAAAACCCATGGTTTAAAATATAAATTTTAGAGTTTATTCAATATGTTTATTTTGCACTACAACTCTTATCCAAATTAGGAATAATAAAATAAAAAAAAATCAATAGACAATTATATTTTAATGGATTTTTTTGTTTAACATTATTTCTTATAACAATAATTCAGATTTTAGTGGCTATATGTATTTTAGTTTCTGTCTGTTATTTTTAAAACGGATGCAAGCTCGATTCCTGCCAAAGGTACAATATTTCATTTTAAATACATCTTTCTAAATGTAGGCCAGTTGTCTTTAATTTCGCTGTTTGATAAAAAGAAAGAAAGAAAGAAAGAGGAAATCCCAAATCAAAATACATGATCTTCACTCCTTATCCCCTTCCACCGCTCGGGTGGTCGTGGCGAAGAGGGCTTTGAAGGCCCAGCCAACACTTGAAGAGTTGTGAACAGTGGCATCTGGGTGCGGCTGGCAGAGTCGGACCCTCTTGACAACAGGTCGCATATCCACTTCAGGTTGACGGTAGGACTCGAAAGTCGCCATCCTCCCTAGGGTGAAAGGCTGATCTGAAACAACGGTTTTATATGTTTCAGGATCGATGTTGGCCTGATTCAGAGATGTCAGATATCTTTTCAACAGATCAATTAAGCGATGTTTTGAACTTCCGCGTGGCCTCATATCGCTGTCGAGCGTATGGAAATATAAAAGTTTGCATTGAAGTTAACACCCAAAGGCGAGAGTCATGCTAAATGCAATTGACAGGCGATATATATATATATATATATATATATATATATATATATATATATATATATATTGATTATTTAACAGTTGAAATGTTTTTTTTTTAATATACGAAGACGTTTACTCGAATTCCAGCCGCGCTCAACTTGTGAAGACTCAGAATAAACGTTCAACAACTGAAGACTCAGAATAAACTCTGCGACTAGTAGTCAAAACAACGCACACACAAAAAAAATCTTAAACTGTTAAAACATGAAAAAATATTAACAATACCGAAAACAAAATAAAATTGCTTAAAAAGTTCCTGAAACCGTTTTGGAAAATGGAAAATATTTAGAATTTTCTCCAATTCCCATTCTCCGACCAACGAAAGATGTTTAAATGAAAGGTTGCTAGCCATATATATATATATATATATATATATATATATATATATATATATATATATATATATATATAATTGAAATGAACCTCTCTATTTTATGTATATGTATAAGTGGCCAGCCAGGAGTCCTCACACCGTTCGACTATTTTATTTGAGTATCGTTAAAGGAGCAAGTCTACTATAGCAAACCAAATTTTGGGAAGAAATTGAAGTGTGAATACAAGAAGTTATGTCTTTCATGCCACAAGAGTTTTTCGTGAAATCTGTTGACGTGTTTCCTGGGCGGCTCGAGAATCTGGTAGCGAAATTTGGTTTTGTTTTCATGCATCATGAAACAGCTTGTCTCCTCTGGGTGTTGAATTCAATGTTCACTTTTATATTTATAATTACATACGTTTTATCTCTGATATTGAGCACTTTATCCCATAAATATAGCACACTTTAAAACTATACAGTGTAACCCGGTTTTAAGAGACCCGGATATAAGATAAACCCGGATATAAGAGAGATTATCTCTGGTCCCAAATTAGAGCCTGTGTTAATGTATTTAGAATAGACCAAACCCGGATATAAGATAAACCCGGATATAAGAGACTTCGCTTATCCCGACAACTCTCTTATATCCGGGTTACACTGTATATATATATATATATATATATAAAAGTGAACATAGAAGTCAACACTTAGAGGCGACAGTCTGTTTCATGCTATATGCAATCTTCAAGCCACGTGTGCTGTTATTTTTCTCGGCTATTTATATATATACGGGTTAGTGGTGCATTGTGGGTATTCTATTATGGCGGTTATTTCACCGGAAGTCGTTTGTTTATCTATTTAGGTCAAATTATATTGCTTGTTTTTATTTTTGTTTCTTATTTTATTTTTTACTACGTTAATAAATAAATAAAATAAGAAACAAAAATAAAAACAAGCAATATAATTTGACCTAAATAGATAAACAAACGACTTCCGGTGAAATAACCGCCATAATAGAATACCCACAATGCACCACTAACCCGTATATATATAAATAGCCGAGAAAAATAACAGCACACGTGGCTTGAAGATTGCATATAGCATGAAACAGACTGTCGCCTCTAAGTGTTGACTTCTATGTTCACTTTTATATTTACACACGCTCTATCTCTGATATTGAGCACTTTATTCCATAAATATAGCACACCTTAAGACTATATTTCTTTATATTCAGCTCCTGGTAAACAGTAGAGCACTTTCGCTACATTTATAACCCAGTATGGACATGGAAAAATTTAACCTCGACTACTCCCTGAAAAACATACCCATCCCATCCCCCCCTATATATAAACTAAAATTAATTGAAAAAATAGAAAGTTTCCTAAAAAGAATGAGATGGAAAGTCCACTTTTTAAACCGGGACCTTTACAATAACAACACACTTAAGGAAAAATACGGCTTTAAAACAAAAAAATGCCCCCCACAACAAAAAGAATTAGACAATTTCGAGAAAGACTTAACTGACCTAGTTAGAAACATAAAATTCCACAAAAAACAAGATGCATTCCAAAAAAAACTAAAAGCAGATATAACTAAAATAAACAATTCAGCAAGTGTATTTATCGCTGCTGACAAAACGAGAAATTTATACAAACTAAGTCCTCCCACACACAATAAATTACTGAAGAACAACATAACCAAAACATACAAAAAGGCACCCCAAACAACAGAACACGATATCAATAAGGAAGCTAAAACAATCGCCCAAAAATTAGACCTGGATGACCGAATAAGTTGTATTAGCAAGGCAGGAGCCTTTATCACACTAAAAGACCATAAAGAAAATTTCAAAACCAATCCTGCATGTAGACTCATAAACCCAGCCAAAAGTGAACTAGGTAAAATAAGTAAAACAATACTAGAAAGAATTAATTCTGAACTTAGGAAGAAATTAGGAGTAAACCAGTGGAAAAATACGAAAACAACTATTGACTGGTTCCACAGCATAAATAACAAACAAAACTGCCAATTCTTACAATTAGACATAAAAGAATTTTACCCATCCATAACAGAACGTATGCTAGATAAGGCCATCAACTTAGCTCAGGAACAAGTAATAATACAACCAAGCGAAATCAACATCATTAAGCACTCCCGTAAATCACTATTATTCCACAATGAAGAAGCATGGATAAAGAGAGATGGGATATTTGACACTACAATGGGAAGCTTTGACGGTGCAGAAGCATGCGAAATCATAGGCATTTACTTACTAAACGAACTGAGCAAAATAATAGATAGAAATGACACAGGACTCTACAGGGACGATGGTCTCATAATCTTAAGAAACTGTAACAAACAAAACACAGACAAAACTAGAAAAGCAATAATAAAGATTTTTAAAAATAACGGATTCGACATAGATATAAAAACTAACCTAAACGAAGTAGATTTTCTAGATGTTACCTTCAACCTAAGAGAAGGCACACATAAACCATATAGAAAACCTAATGACAAACCACTCTACATACACACATCTTCCAACCATCCACCTTCTATAATCAAACAGATACCAAAATCGATTAACCGCAGGCTCTCTGACAATTCCTCCAATGAATCCCTATTTAACAAAGCTAAGAAAGACTATGAAACAGCCCTAAAAGATAGCGGATTCCCAGAAACACTCACATACTCACCACAGAATACAAAAAAGGCCAACAGAAGAAGAAATATCATATGGTTCAACCCACCGTACAGCAAGAACGTAAAAACAAACGTAGGGAAAATATTCTTCCAACTCTTACACAAACACTTCCCAGAATCAAGCACCTTACACAAGATATTCAACAAAAACACTGTAAAAATCAGCTACAGCTGCACCGAGAGCATGGCACAAATAATAAAAAAGCACAATAGGAAAATTATCAACAAACCACACGAAAAAATTAAACCCACGTGCAACTGCAGAATAAAGAACGAATGTCCCTTAAACGGAAATTGTTTACAAAACAACGTAATATACCAAGCCACGATAAAATCACCAGATAATGAAGAAAAAGTATACATAGGAGTAACTGAAGGACCCTGGAAACAAAGAAATTATACACACAAAACATCTTTCACAAATAGTAAATATGCAAACAGTACAATGCTTTCTAAGTATATCTGGGAAATTAAAAACAAAACGAACATCACACCAAAAATATCTTGGAAGATAAGGAAAAAATCATCAGCCTACAATAACCAATCAAAAACTTGCAAACTTTGCTCGGAGGAAAAAATAGCTATCATTACTTTTCCCGACCAAAATAAATTATTAAACAAAAGATCCGAACTCATCTCAAAATGCAGACATGAAAATAAATTTTTACTACGTAACCTAAAAAATTAAAAAACGGAAAAAATAAAATAAAAACAAATAAATATACTAATAAGCAAAAATAACAAAAAAAAAAAAAAAAAAAAAATAGAAATAAAACATAAAAAAAAAAAAAAAAAAAAAAAAATACTATGTTACTTAAAAATCGAAAACCGAAAAGAGAAAATATACAAGTAAAATAAATTAACCTAAATTCATCCAAGTAAATAAATAAACAAACCAATCCCAAATAAAAAATAATCAATTAAAAAACTGTTCCCGCCAAAATAATACTTAGAATGAACTACAACAATCAACCCCAAAACTGAACAAATAGTTTTAATTAAATTCCCAAACCAAAACAAAACTGTTAAATAAGTGATATAAACAAATTTTTACTACGTTAATAAATAAATAGAAACAAAAATAAAAACAAGCAATATAATTTGACCTAAATAGATAAACAAACGACTTCCGGTGAAATAACCGCCATAATAGAATACCCACAATGCACCACTAACCCGTATATATATAAATAGCCGAGAAAAATAACAGCACACGTGGCTTGAAGATTGCATATAGCATGAAACAGACTGTCGCCTCTAAGTGTTGACTTCTATGTTCACTTTTATATTTACACACGCTCTATCTCTGATATTGAGCACTTTATTCCATAAATATAGCACACCTTAAGACTATATTTCTTTATATATATATATATATATATGTATGTATGTATGTATGTATGTATTGAGCCCTTTTTTGAATTAAATGATACGTGCAATGGAATCATACTCCATTTTTCTCATTTCGGCTGTATATATATATATATATATATATATATATATATATATATATATATATATATATATATATATATATATATATATTCGAAACATTTCTTCTTTTTAAGTGTCTTGAGCACTACATGTGCAACTTAAAGACAGAATAAATATCTCATAAATCATATCCACGGCCGACTTTTGGCATTCAGAAAAAAAAATATTTTTGTCTCATTGGGTCATACCAACGATGCCATTAGTCATTGTTGTACGGGTTTTGAACTCTTTGAACAGTTTAAGGCAATTTATAATGAAGAATTTCTTTTGAATTCCAACAAATATAGAACATAAAACATCTTCAAAAACTACGTTGTGTTTAAGCTGTCATGTGGAATGCTGTCGCTGGTTTTGTTCTGATTTTCCTCTATTCGCATTTTACTAATAAATCCATTTTTAATTACCAGAAACCGAGAATGGCATTCTGTTCTGCATTTAGCAAAAATATAAGACAAATGTTTAAAGGTTGACCGATTTTAGCTTCTGAGAATTCATATGGAATCCTTTCTTTCTAGTTTCTTATATTCTTCTTGTTGAAGTCATTCTTGGTTACACTTTCTTAAAAGTTCCGAATAAACATCAAGGAGAAGCAGTAAGCAATTCTTTTAAGGCACTGAGATAACCTAAAGAGAATCAATAGTATAAGTGTCCATACATACATACACTCACACACGCACACATACATGCACAGAAACACACAAACACACACGCACTCATGAAGACGGCCGCAATATGCTGGCCGTGCTTGTAAATTTTAAAAAAATCCTGATTCTATATGTATAAAAAAACTACATGATCAGTTTTAAAAAAAATCAGATCATAGCTCATAGAATAGCCGAAAGCGTTCGAATATATAGAAAATTTGGAGAGTTTTTAAGCAGTTTATAAACATGTATTACAGGCAAAAGGCTGGCAAAATACACAATTATATATATATATATATGTGTGTGTGTGTGTGTGCGTGTGTGTGTGCGTGTGTTTGTGTGTGTGTGCGCGTGTGTGTGTGTGCGTGTATGTGTGTGTGTGTGTGTGTATACAGGGTACGATGGATGAAATGTCTTAATTATGCAAAAATGAAAATAATGCTGTCATCTCATTTGAATATATATATATATATATATATATATATATATATATATATATATGATATATATACATATATATGTATATATATATATATATATATATATATATATATATATATATGTATATATATATAATATATATATATATATATATATACTACATTACAAAATTACACAAACATATCTCGAAATACGAAAGAGTTGATTTATTCAATAAAATCGCCATTGGCTCCAACCCCAGCTTCCTAACGACATTGGAATCCATTGCAACTCTTCCAGACGGTCTCCTTCTTAAAATTGGTGAATGCTGCCGTGATCCTTGCCTTCGATTCATCTTTGATTCTACAGGGAATTTTGTTATTTTCTTGCTCAACTGCGCTCTACACATAATAATCAAGAGGGGTGCTGTCTGGGGAGTTAGTAAGCATAATATAAGGGGTGATGTCGTCGCAGAAATTGTCTGACAGTTATGACTAGGTTCTCCAGCTTGTGTGGCATTGCGCAGATTTCTGTTGTTAGGCATAGGGTCTTCCATCAGCCACCCTCTTGACCCAGGGTAGCACTACATACTTAAGTCACTTAAGGCCTCCGTGTTGAGTCTGAGGCGTTGTGGAAGATGAATGGAGACATAACGTTGACATCACAAGTGATCACACTAATCAGAATTAGAGCCATACAAATCTTTCCGAATCGTCTGCTCAGATTAACTCCCAAACAATCTGAAATGTTCTTCCGGCGTAAATCGAAAAAGTACAATATAACGTTTCCAGATTTCTGATTAAGTGAAATACGTCATGGTGCTCTTATTCTCACAGACAGGGCCCAATTTACCCTACTATACTGTGCGGTCGACAAAAAAAAACAAAAAAACAATGCTCATACACGAAATTAAAAACATAATTGGCAACAATTTACCCATCGCAATCTGTATGTATGGGTGTGTGCGTGTGTGTTTGAATTTCATATATAAGTGAAAAATACCTATATAAAGACAATATAAACAAAGAGAAAACGAATACTTATCTCCTCTGATAGACACCATCAAGTCAAATGCAAACATCCTATGTTGCAACGAGTATCCACAAATAAAATAAAAATGCTGTCGCAAGCTGGATATGACGATAAACTACCTCCGGCAGCAAGGCCTCTGATCGGGAGGCCTTGAAGAGCATGAAACCACCTCTTAATTGCTGTTGTTTCCAATTTGATCCTGACCCGGAGGTGGTAGCACCTGTTAGGGTCCCAGTTATGGGCAAATAGTAAACACCAAAACAAAAACAAAACAATATGAATGTTTAAAATTTTCTATTAGGTTGGTGCAAAAATAATGACGTAATAATGTCGTTTTTTGATGTTAAAAAATACGTGAAAAAACGACATTATTACGTCATTATTTTTGCACCAACCTAATACTAAAAATACCAACGATATGCTTTTACATTAGGTTGGTGCAAAAATAATGTTCTTTTTCTGAAACAACCTAATATAAAATCTTACTTACAATACATTTGTGTAAAAATACATAAAGCAAAAAATTATTAGCAGCAATAAATTATTGCCAAAGAAATTACTAATACTGACAAGAAAATTGAATTTC
Organism: Acanthosepion lycidas; assembly: GCA_963932145.1. Lineage (NCBI taxonomy): Eukaryota > Metazoa > Mollusca > Cephalopoda > Sepiida > Sepiidae > Acanthosepion > Acanthosepion lycidas. Next base: position 6,964,534 of record OZ010609.1, on the reverse strand, counting down.
GCCATTAAATGACCCATAAGGATTTCATATGCCGCTAACTCAACAAATAAACAAAAATGTTGTCAGTCTTACAATATTTATTATTTTAATTTCAAGAGATACTCATGAATATATCATCAAATTAAGGTAAATTATGGAAGATGCTAAGAGACATAAATTAATGCCTGATTAACAAATGTGAGTAAATGATGTGTTTTTTTGATGCAATATTCAGATTAACCTCGTATGAGATAAATTCACGTGTTATATATTTTTTAAATGACAGGAAGCCATGACTTTCACCAATTTCTTTCTTTAAAAATTTTGAATGACTGGCAGCATTTTTACTTTTATTTGTGAATGTTTGTTTTAAGATTGGATCCTTGATATAGTCCATCCGACGACGACCCACATCAGCTGAGATAAATTTTCCTTTTATCTTTCTTCATATATGTTTACGCTGCTACTAATGTTCCTGTACGCTAAATTTATTCTTATACAGCCATCGTTGATGTAGTATTTAAGATGCTACATTCGTTATTACAAATGTTTCCCTAAAACGGAAATTAATTATGATTGGGTCTGACGTGTGTTTCATACACTGAGCAGAATCTTCCGTTTTTAAAGCAAATTTTGACAGGCGAAGAAAAGTTAATATTTTAAAACAATGTAAAATGAAAGAAATAATTATATATATATATATATATATATATATATATATATATATATATATATAGATAGATAGATAGATAGATAGATAGATAGATTTCGTAGTATTGTACACTAACCATTGGAATGTGTGTTTGTTTTTACTCCGAGCAGGAAATTATATTCACTGCCAGTTTGTTTAATTTTAACTCAAACGTGACTGAAATCTCGTCTGCACAGCCATGGTTCCTTTCAACTGAATAACTAACTCAGTAACTTATGATATAGCTTATCACCTCTTTGCAGATAATTTAAAGCTAGGAAATATTTTTAGATTGTAAGAATTGGAGTGGGGTAGTAATTGTTTAGTGATACAATTCTTATTAATTAACTTTTATTAATTCATTTTTGTTTGTTTTGTTTTGTTTTACGACATATCAACCTCAATGGGTTATTTAATGCCAACAAAATTTTATTGCTGGTAATATGATTTTCTTCAAAATCTATTTCTGGGAATATATTTCCTTCAAAAAATGTATATGTTTGTATTGCTGGAATTTTTTTAAGCATTGCTGATAATAATTTTTCCTTCAAAAATTATTGCTGGTAATATTTTTTTTATTATTATTACAAAGTATTTCTGGTATTAAAACCTATTTTTAGACAAGTATGGGTGTTAACTATTTGCCCATAGCTGGGACCATAACAGGTGCTACGACCCCGAGTCAGGGTGCACCTGGGAACACCAGCAATTAAGAGGCGGTTCAACGTTCCTTAAAAGATCGTGGACTTGCTGTTGGACGTAGTTTCTCGTCTTATCCAGAACGTGGATGTATTTTATCGTCATACTCAGGACGGTAACTCATAGCAGTGGGGAGATGAGTAATAAATGCACATGCACACATACAGAAAAATAGATAGATAGATAGATATATAGATAAAAAGTCTGAGATAGATAAAAAGTCTGAGATAGATAGATAGATAGATAGATAGATAGCTCAGACAGAAATGAACGGACTGATATATATATATATATATATATATATATATATATATATATATATATATATATATATATATATATACCCAATTATATGATTGGTGTATACGGAATAAATTCCAATAACCAACAGTTACCATTCTTAAAAGACTGCTCAATACAGAGTAGAGCAGATATAATTATTTATTTAAAAATTATAACATAATTACATTCAACATCATCACTTGATAACACACCGGAGGTGTTGAAACAAAATGGCTATTTTTGTAGTAAACATAACATATTTATGTTATAACTTTTAAATAAATATATATATATATATATATATATATATATATATATATATATATATATATATATATATATATATATATATATATATATATATATATATATATATATATATATATATATATGGAAAGGGATAAAACGTTTATAGAAATAAACAGCTGATAGATGTTATATTCAGTCCCTCCACTCCAGGATATCGAATCTTTTTCGTTACTGCTTGGTCGACTCGTCAGATGATTTCAGCGATTGACGGAACACAGAAAGAGGGAGAAAACAAGATAAATAAACACAGGGAAAATATGGACATTAGCGGGTAAAGAAGACTATATTAAATACCATACATCAATCGAAGATGAAGTTGTCAATAGGGACTCAGTTATGTGCCATGCGTGATAAACGCTTTGGCAATAATATATCTTTTGATACATAACAGACGAGGTAGATATTTTTTCCCGTAGGTTGTCATTTCTTTTTGCGGTACACCAGTTGCCATCCAAGGCTACAGAACCCGATCTGTCCTGCTATTTAACCATAGCTGCTGGGAGAAGAGGATTCATACCTTTCATGTAATGTATTCGACTGGAATTCGAACTCGGCTCTCTGATTCCTCAATCCGAGCCGCTATCCATTACTCCACAGAGCCACTATTACTACTTGGTGGGAAAACAAAATAAATTAAATGAAAGCAATATTAGGAAAAAAATCCCTAACGATCGGCATCTTTCTGACTTATTCTCACCGGGACTTTTACCATATAAATCCGAAACCAGAATCCTTTCTCTTCTAACCTTGTGGAACTTGATTCTGAAGCTTATTTATTTACTCATTTTCACCTTTCCGTCTTTGCTTTGAAGTTCTCAGACCTAGATTTTACTGCAAGCTACAAAATAGCAGTTGATTTAAGATGATTTACCGTGCACATATTCTTTCAAACTCAGTGATATCTTATGTCTTAACCGTTTTATTGGCTTGGAGCTGAAATGGTAGCCAGCAACAATCAGTTGTAGTTCTTATTCAATGTACATTTCTTTTCATATATTCTTATTGTCCGTATTCGTCAGGAGAAAGATATCTCTGTCGCTTTAAGTTTAATCACCCATGAAGCGATTCACCAGAATCCAATGCTACAGAGGAGATTAGATATCACGTAGACGTTCCACAATCATTTTTTGCTTCTAAGGAATTCTTCATATCTCGTATACTTTGTTTAACATTTTTTTTAAATAATTCTATAAAAAAAATAATGCATTACAGATGTGAAGAGACAAGACGTTTCTCGGTGAAAGAATATGAGAAAAACAAAACAATATTATAGAGAGAGAATGATAATGAAACAGGAATAAAAAAAGACAGCAGATAACGATTGAAATGACATTTAAAATTTTGAATATCAATGTTGACTTGAGAGCAAGAAACCAGAAAAGATTTCCACAAGCAAGAAGTGTGATAGACGAAACTGTTAGCATATAAATTACGGTTACATCAAACCAATTCAAGCATATGTAAAACCTATTTGCCAATTTATTCCTGTGCTTAAATTCTTCAATTCTAATTACCATCGAGAACGATTATCATGAAGATATTTATTGAAAGGGACTAGGAATCTATGTTAAACCAGTGGGGAAGAGACTTAAGCGGAAATTCCTGATCAGGATTAATGAAATTGTAGATTCTTCTTTGGATTTTATCAAGAATCTTTAAATCTATACCATGAACGCCAGATTATATATGACAGAAATATTCAATGCAAGGAAGAATGGTAAACTGATAGAAATGCAAAATAGATTCGGGAGAGAAGAATTGTATGTCGAATTGGTTTGTCTCTCTTGCTGACAACAGACATTCTGTTTTCTCAATGGTAAAGTTTGGTATTTTATTCTTGTTTTGTTCTTTTAATTTCCCTTCCAAGTTTTCTATCAATAAAATGGCATCATTTTGTTAAGATTTTATCCGACGAATATAATAGCTTTTACGTCGAGAGGTTTTTCGAGGATTGCCTCGTTGTGTAGGTTAAATAGATTCGGTGAGAAAACGTACCCTTGCTTTAAACTTGGGCCATTTGTGTGGCAAAATGAAAAACGACCAAAAAGAACGTTCCTGTGCATGAGTGATTAAACACTCGAATATGTTTAGTTTGCCGATACTGTGATTGCACTGAGCGGATTTGTGTATGAATTGAACAGTTCAAGTGCCTGGCATGTTTTTATTAACGGAGGATGAAAAACGTTATACCGAGAAACGAACATGCATTTGAATAGAGGAAGATACCTTCCAAAAGCTAAGTAAGGTGTTGATAAACGGACAAATCTCACCAGAAATAAGGAGAAAAGTGATGGGTTGCTATGCGATATCAACCCTCTTGTGCATCTGTGAATGTTGGACAATAGCCCCGTCCGCGGGGATAAAACCGGAAGCAGCAGCGAACGTAGTTCTATAGAAGGATCCAGAAAATTTCATGGACCCAGCGAGTAAGCAACAAGAAAGTCAACGGAAAGAATATTTACTCAAGATCAAGAAAAGAGATGAAATACCTTGGACATATAATGAATATGGTAGGCTTGGAAAACCTCAACAAACAATAAAAAAAGCTGCTAAGGGCAGTCGCTGTTGGGCTATGCATTTACAGAAGCTCCTTAGATATGTCTCTATATTCCTCTGTCTATCGTGTCCACCATATATGCTGTGAGTGTTATATTTTCCGAGAAATTCTTCGTCATTATTAGTCAAATGAACTACAACAGTCTATCTCTGATTCTAAGTACAAGAAGAAATGGATAAAATAAAAAATAATGCTGACATCTCATTTTAACAGATATATTTACCAAAATTACACAAAAATATATTCAAATACTAAAGAGTAAATTTGTTCAATAAAATCACCATTGGAGTCAATCACAGCCCTCAGACGACTTCGGAATCTCTTACAACTCCTCTTGACGGTCTCTTTATTTAAGTTGGTGAATGCTGTCATAATACTTGCCTTCAGTTCATTGTTGGTGTTATAAAAAGTTTTGTTGGTCTCTCACTCAACAGCGCCCCACTGATAATAATCAAGAGGTTGCAATCTGAGGGGTTAGGTGAGTAGATGTAATGGATGGTCTGGTTGCATGACTGGGTTTTCCTGCTTGTGTGGCATGGTGCAGAGTCCTGTTGCCAGACATCAAGCAGCAAAGTTCTTGATCCAGGGCAGCACTATTTCCTCAAAGCACTTGATGTAGTCCTCCGTGTTAAGTCTGAGGTCCTGTGGGAAAATGAATGGTGGCATAACGTCGCCATGACTAGTGATCACGTCAAACACCATCGTAATAACAATTAGATTCATCCAACCCTTTCCAAATTCTCCGATATGTCCGCCGATTAACACCCAGACACTCTGAAATGTTCATATTGTAGATTCTGGCGCGAATGCCAAGCAGAACTGCTGCCGTTTCCAAATTTCTGGCGGAATGAATTGCGTCATGGTGTTCTTTTTCGCAAAGACGGTGCCCAACTGAGCCTATTATACCGTGCAGACGACCAAATGAAAAACAAAGAACGCGCATGCTCGAAATTAAAAACAACATGACGACAATTTACCTATCACACCAGTGTCATCTTTGTTTCCATTTTCCTTACGACTTATTAGAGGCATATATCCATATCATGTTCAAACACCGGTTCTCCTACGATCAGTAAATTTAAGCAACGTCGATCCAGGTTAGTACCTTGATGGGTGACAGATTGGGAATACCAGGTCCTGTAAATTGGGATGTGCTTTTTAGATGTCTTACGATCATATCACGTTGAAAGACCGTTGTTCATATGATCACTGAAGTTAAGCAACGTCGATCCAGGTTAGTACCTTGATGGGTGACTGATTAAGAATACCAGGTGCTGTAAATTGGGATGTGCTTTTTAGATGTCTTACGATCATATCACGTTGAAAGACCGTTGTTCATATGATCACTGAAGTTAAGCAACGTCGATCCAGGTTAGTACCTTGATGGGTGACAGATTGGGAATACCTGGTGCTGTAAATTGGGATGTGCTTTTTAGATGTCTTACGATCATATCACGTTGAAAGACCGTTGTTCATATGATCACTGAAGTTAAGCAACGTCGATCCAGGTTAGTACCTTGATGGGTGACAGATTGGGAATACCAGGTGCTGTAAATTGGGATGCGCTTTTTAGATGTCTTATGATCATATCACGTTGAAAGACCGTTGTTCATATGATCACTGAAGTTAAGCAACGTCGATCCAGGTTAGTACCTTGATGGGTGACAGATTGGGAATACCAGGTGCTGTAAATTGGGATGTCCTTTTTAGATGTCTTACGATCATATCACGTTGAAAGACCGTTGTTCATATGATCACTGAAATTAAGCAACGTCGATCCAGGTTAGTACCTTGATGGGTGACAGATTGGGAATACCAGGTGCTGTAAATTGGGATGTGCTTTTAGATGTCTTACGATCATATCACGTTGAAAAACCGTTGTTCATATGATCACTGAAGTTAAGCAACGTCGATTCAGGTGAGTACCTTGATGGGTAACAGATTGGCAATACCAGGTGCTGTAAATTGGGATGTGCTTTTTAGATGTCTTACGATCATATCACGTTGAAAGACCGTTGTTCATATGACCACTGAAGTTAAGCAACGTCGATTCAGGTGAGTACCTTGATAGGTGACTGATTGGGAATACAAGGTGCTGTATATTTGGATGTGCGTGTGGTGTAATGGATAACGGCTTGGAATTTGAAAACGGAGAGCCGAGTTCCAATTGTTGTCGGATTTGTGAATATCACGAATCTGAGTACAATTGGACCTCGAAATGCGAAGTTACTTTGGCAAAGGTATAAATCTAATTCTTCCCTCCCATCTATGGGTTAATTAGTAAGAATTATATCAATACATCGTTATTATATAAGAAAATATTTTTAAAAACATCTAGTTTTAAATAACGTACCAAAAGTCGGTAAGCCGTAAAAAAAGAAATTGATCAATTAAGACGTAGTAGAACTAAATTTCTGTTGCTTGAAATCTTCGTTCCACGTTTGAGGAGATTCTCCAGCATTCACTTCCATATAGGAGGACCAATATTGCATAAGAGATAAGCACTTGGGGTGGGGAAGTTCTAATGATATCTTGTTGTTTCTTAATATTTTGCTTAGGTTTTAGAAGGAATCTAATGAATGTTCGGATTTCGGTGCCATATTTTCCATTCTTTGTTAAAACCTCCAGCTTTTACCGAGGCTAGCATTGGCATTGAAATGCCCCGTTAACGAGATTAAAGATAAAGTCAACTCATGCTAATGTGGAAAATGAATTTTAAGACTATTTTGAAAGTAGGAACTGACAGGGAAATAAGTGCGAAATATCTGAAGAGGAGGATAATGAAAAGGGACAAATGTGCCATATTTCGGTGTATGCATCTTCTTCTTTCATGCTGTGTTACTTCAGAACGTTGGTGATCATGGCTCTCCACAACTTCATATCATTTGTAGCTCTTAGCATCATCTAAGATAATAATACGTGCTAACTGCTAAAGGCTGGATACTTTTAGGACAAAACCATTTTTTTCTTACATTTCTTTTTCTTGAAGAATGAATAATGGACAGATTGTGAAACTTTGTCCGAATTTGTCCTTTTCTGGAAGACGTAGGAATATGGCTCAAAGTATTCCTGTCTGGAAAACATTAACATTTCAGTTTCTTTGTAAAAAAATGATATCGAAACAATATTATTAATTAGCAGCGTGTGTAATTGGCAAGATGGCATTTAACTCTGTAAGATCTCTTTTTTTTTGCGTGGGATGAGGAAATTGGCCTCAGTAATTTACCGACAGAAACGGAAACGAATATTACACACACACATACATATATATATATATATATATATATATATATATATATATATATATATATATATATATATATATATATATATATATATATATATATATATATGGGCTAGTTGTTAAAACGTTCGCATTCTGAGACCCGTGTTCGAATCTCACGGTGGTCGGTGTGTCAGGAAGGATATTATCGGACTGGATCAAGGTCTATCCCAGAGTGCGGCATATTTGGAAAGATCTTGAAAACCCCTACGACGGGTTGACCCAAGACTTTTGAATGAAATTGGGTAGACGGAACACTTGGGGGCTGTCGATAGCTGTGCTAGCACGAAGTCACAAGTCATCATGGCCGAGGGCTTGTGCGTGCTGGCCTTGTTCAAATTGTTGATCACGCTAAATAACACGCTCTTTTCCAGAAACTGTAACTAAGATCTATTCAGCATCGTTGCAGTATAAACCACAGGTGGGCTCTGTGGGTATTGAATAAACAAAAATGCACCTGAGCAAACCCCTGCAATAGGGATTGCCTAGCTTCCCTAGTAAACGCGAATCCTCGAATATATATATATATATATATATATATATATATTACATGAATCATTCATACATATATATATATATATATATATATATCATTGATACATATATATATATATAGTCATTCATACACATATATATATATATACATACATATATATATATATATCTATATATTCATTCATACATATATATATATATATATATATATATATATATTACATGAATCATTCATACAAAAAACACATATTGAAGTTAATGATATGTTTTTTGTATGAATGATTCATGTAATGTAAATTGAACTGAACCATACTTGATTATATATATGTGTGTGTGTGTGTGCATTTAGGCAGCATTTTTTCATTGATACATGTTTCATTAAATAATATAGACAAGTTTTGTCTATTTTAAGCATATTCCTTTCATATTGTCTCATAAGCTTAATAAAATTATCATTGAAAGACGAAAGAAAATCGCCATATTGATACATATTTTTTAATCCAATCTAAGCTTTCGGCTTACATAAGCCATTATCAAAGATGACAATTACATTACAATATATTAAACAATACACGGACAAAACAAAAATGATAGTCTGTTTCTGTTGCACATGATGACGCGAGAGTGAAAAATGAGAAGTATTAAGTATGGAAAGCCATAGGTATAAACTAATGGCTTCTGTTATCAATTATTGGCATTTAAGAATTATTTGTGGAAATTTCGTACTTGAATTTGTTCAGGTTAGGTTTCAACTGTTTTATGAATATATCTTCAAGAATTTTCAGTTTGTGTTTATTGTTTTCCTGTTTAAGTATAGAAGATTTTCCGGAATTGTGTATGCGGCCAGGCATGTTGCTTTAAATGCTAAATGTTAGAGTTATCATTCAAAAGTAAAGTCAAGCGTCGTGAAAGCGGGTTTGTGGCTTGACCAATATAAATATTATTTAATCCGTTGGAGATACAATTTGTAAACTTTTTTTTTTGCAAATCGCTAACGTGGGGGTGGTAGAATCATTGCAAATAATTGAGTTGGATATACTAGATTTACTGTAGTATATGATTAACTTAATTTTCTGCTAGGGTATGTTGTAGATATATTAGTATTTACTAATTTTTTTTAGTATATTTTCATCGTGTTTAGAATTCGTATACATTTGATTGCGATATAAGAGATTAATATGTCTGAGATTTGTTGAAGCAGTATTGTGTTCTATTTGCATAGTATTGAGACTTCTAATAAAGCATCTTATTTGTTCATCAACTATATTGTTTGTAAACCTATTATTAATAATTTTTTTGTTTTATGTCTACAACAGATCCTAGCAAAAAATTAAGTTAATGATGGCTTATGTAAGACGAAAGCTTAGATAGGATTAAAGAAAACACGTTTCTTTTGTTTTTCGATGATAATGTTATTAAGCTTATCAGACAATATGCAAGGAATTTGCTTAAAATAGACAAAACTTGTCTATATCATTTAATGAAACATTCATCAATATATATATATATATATATATATATATATATATATATATATATATATATATATGAAAATTTCTCAGAGTTAACCTGTAGAAAAAACAATATTTATAAATGACAATAGAAAACTGTAGTAGTTGCTGACGGGTTTCTTTCAATGTGGACTTTCTCGAAGCAAAAAACGAAATGAATTTAATTAAACAAAATAACTAATAATAACAAAAAACAGAATGTTCTTAGCAACTGGAATAATGTAGAGAACGCTATTTTCATATTGTTAACTGAAAATAACGTCAGTTCCTGTCTCAGAAGGAAAATTCTAGAGAGTGCCGCCATAGAATATTACCCAAATATTAATCTACGCCCAGTCTTTTTCCCTATTTCACCTTTCTTAAGAAAATTACTGCTCTCCCAAACAAACGTACACAACAATATCGCAAAATCAAAAGAAAATGGTTGAATCAGTCAACACAGCTATGACAATATTCTCCGAACGCTCCTCTGTAGCCAAATCGGTTGAAGATACGCCACGCTAAATGACGGTTACGTATTGGATACAGGTTCAAATCCTGTCGGAGGACGAATATTTTCTGTGAAAATTTTTCGCACATTCAGGCCGGTAAATATTGTTTGGTACTGTTTATTCTAAACAGAGCATTTACTTAAATATTTGTATCTGTAAAAAGAATGTATAATCATAAAAATGTCTTTTTATTTATTTATATATATATATATATATATATATATATATATATATATATATATATATATATATATATATATATATATATATATAAAGGTGTTTCTCTCCTTTTGCTTGACTGATATAGGGGTTGCAAATTTTTCTGTTTTGCCTGTAGTTTCCTTTCAAACTTATCTAAAAGGCCAGGAAATTCTTTATTTCTTTACAAGATTAGCAAGGAGAAAAGCTTTTTTTTTAATATTGCAGCTATACGATCTTCCCATGTGATAAACAAACCTTCTTAAATATTTATAAAAAAATTGCGTTACAAACTTACAGTAGATTGATTAAATTCATTCATTTTTACACATACACATAATCTCCTTTGTTTCGCCTGACATTTTCCCCATCTCTTGAAACCACTCACCTAAGAATTAACAAAACTGATTCTATATCGTCATCTGAGGATGTCATTTCTGGTCTTAATATCCCAATTTTAGAGAAATTCTAAGACAAGTAAAAAATGTTTCTGGCTTTTACTGAATCATTTCACCCCAAGCAAAGTAAGACTTTTCTAAGGGTGTAATGAGTGCGATAGAATATGAGAGAAATGAACACTATTGCCCTGAACAATTGTCATCAAAGTATTTATTTAAAAAAAAAAAGGTATAAGGAAGCTACGTTACGGCGGTTGGAAGGTGACTCAAGTCGAGATGCCAGGTCCAGACCAATAATATTGCTGACGCTTCTTTGTATTTTATCAAGAATCTTTAATTACATAGCTGAAACACCAGTCCAGATGTGACAGCCATATTCAATGCAGAAGAGAATGATCAATTTACAATGGTGTAAGGGAGATTCTGGCGGTTAAAGTAGTCTCGAAATACACAGTGAGCCAAAATTGCAAGCAACACACCTATCACCTATATTTGTTCAATATAATCTTTCACTTCATGTCAGCAGAAAATATTTGTACTAAATGTGTGATTATAGCCCTTATCAAGGATGATGTTATTTTTACTGTTTAAATGTATGTATGGGTTGTGTGCATGTTTCTACAGATATAGGGGTGTTTTATTTTCCAAGCACGGCCAATACATCCAGGAGATTGCGAAGTTATTCCGAGGCTGTGGATTGAAACCAAATGTGATTTCATTGAATAAATAAAAAAATAACATCTACCGGCCTGAATGTCCGAGAAATTTTCATAGAAAGGACGAATATTTTCTATGAACATTTCTCGGACATTCAGGTCGGTAAATGTTATTTAATACTGTTTATTATAAACAGAACATTTACTTAAATACTTGTATCTATAAAAAGAACGTTAAACATAAAAATGTCTTTAATAAATTATTTGTTTTGCATCCGTGGCATAATTAATTTAATGAATTTTCATTAACATAACATAATTTATTTCTTTTTCCTTAAATTCAATTCCGTTATATTTCACTCACTATTAGCTTATTTTGTTTACTATAAAACATTGAAAATAAATGTTAAACCTGATTTCAGTTCTTTTATTTTAATCTAAATATAACCCTTCATATCCGGACTTTGTAAACAATTCTTCATATCTGGAAGGCCTTCTTAGTCTGCTGGTCATGGATTCTACTGTATATTATTTTTGAAGTAACAAGTGAAAAATGTGCATTTTTGTATCAGCTTAGGTTAAGGCGTCTCTTCTTATATGAGTTGAAATACCTGTTGTTTTTTACAAGGTTCTTCTATAATCGTAATCTTGTAAAAGAAGACGTAAGTCTTTTTTTCTATTTTATGACCAGTGTCTTTTTATATTCCAGCGGTCACTTGATTGTTCTTCTCTACGTCCTCAATTCATCGACTTTTAAGTTCTGAACTAAACCGAATTTGTCAAATACAGACAATGGAATTTCGCAAAGATAGAGCGAATGTTTTTAAACCGGGCAACGCGTGATGTCCTTGACAACCGAATTAAAATGATATGAAACTATCGAACGCTGGATTTATCGAATATAAAATCAAATAAAAAGACAAACCTTCATTGATAAAAATCCCATCCAATAGTCAATCATTTGCAAAATCTGAAAACATGAGAAAAATAAATAAATTTTCTTCAGAGTCATTTTTTTTACGAATTGGTAAAAAGATTCGAGGAATATGAAATCCTGTGTAGACAAGATGTCGTGAGAGAATCTCGTTGTGACGAGATGCCATGATGAAATCTCGTGCTGACGATACTGAAATTTAAATGTTTTATTTTTATAATTTTTTTCGAGGCCAATTCAACAACGTGTTTTTTTTTTTTGTCCCTCGAGTTTATATTTCAGCGGGTATTTCACAATAGGCATACGTATACGCCCCGTACACTCTATATATATGGAGGAACAATGAATGACAGCGTGACGAGGGAAAAACAGAAAATTTCGATGCTGTCAGACATGTCTGTTCTAATTATTTCTTTTATATAAAATGTGACCAAAAATTGGGGTTTGTCCCCTGATTACGAAGTATGACATTGAAAACAAAAAAAAAAGAAAAAGAAAAAGGGAATTGGAATTTTAATTTGCGACTTCTTATCGCCTGTCTTTTTTTCGTCTACCTCTCTTCTTCTTTATTCTATTATTTCTTCTTCTTTTCTTCTTCATAATCATCTCGTTCATTTTTTCTTTTTCTTCTTTTTTTCTTCTTCTTCATTTTTCTTCCTCTCGCCTGTCTCTCTTCTCACTTGTCTTATTTCTCCTAGTTCTTTTTCTTCTTCTCGCGTGTCTTCTCTTCGTCCTCTCCCTTCTCGCTTTTCACCTTTTTCTTGCTCTTCTTCTTCTTCTTCTTCTTCTTCTTCTTCTTCTTCTTCTTCTTCTCACTTGTCTCCTCTACTCACTGAATCTTCGGACTTGCCCGGTTTCTTCTTGTTGTTGTTCTTCTTCTTGCGTGTCTTCTCTTCGTTCTCTCTCTTCTCACTTTTTCTTCTTTTCCTTCTTCTTCTGCTTCTTCTCCTTCTTCTTCCTTCTCCTCTTCTTTTTTTTCTTCTTCTTCATCATCATCATCATCATCATCATCATCATCACTTACCTATTACTTCTTCTTCTTTTCGCGTGTCTTTTCTGCGTCCTCTCTCTTCTCACTTCTTCTTATTCTCCTCCTTCTTCTTCTTCTTCTTTCTTCTCCTCCTCTTCTTCTTTATCATTATCATCACTTACCTATTATTTCTTCTTCTTTTCGCGTGTGCTTTCTGCGTCCTCTCTCTTCTCAATTCTTCTTCTTCTTCTTCTTCATCATCATCATCATCATCACTTACCTATTCTTCTTTTCGCGTGTGTTTTCTGCATCCTCTCTCTTCTCAATTCTTCTCCTCCACCTCCTTCTTCTTTTTCTTCTTCTTCTTCATCATCATCATCATCATCATCATCATCATCATCATCACTTACCTATTACTTCTTTTCGCGTGTCTTTTCTGCGTCTTCTCTCTTCTCAATTCTTCTTCTTCCTTTTCTTCTTCTTCTTCTTCTTTTTCTTCTTCTTCTTCTTGTTCATCATCATCATCACTTACGTATTCTTCTTTTCGCGTGTCTTTTCTGCGTTCTCTCTCTTCTCAATTCTGCTCCTCCTCCTCCTCCTTCTTCTTCTTCTTCAGGCGTGTCTTCAGAGGTACGCTCTTTTCACACCTGATAATAATTGATGATCCATTAAAATTAAATAAAAATAATTATAAATAAAAGCAAATCTTTTTACGTTCAGATGTTAATCCTGGTTATTTTAATTGCCAATGTTTTTAGAAATATAACTTTTGAAAAGTTTTATTTTAAAAAATAACACTTTTAAAAAAGATATAATTTTTAAAATCTACAATCCCAATATGTATATAATGCTTAACTGCTCCTGCATTGCGGTAAACAGAAATTCGATTTACATAGAGGTCAATTGATACTCAGCATTTGAAGATTGCATTCAGCATGAAACTTTCAGTTATGCAAGCGGCGATGGATAATATATAATTATTTAGTTTATGCAAAACTAGGTAATCCGTATGGGTAGACCCAAGGAGGATGATATCCAGAGAGCTCAATGTAAGATTCAGAGCAGATATGTTTGAATAAAAACAGACCACTTTAAGGTTCCATGTAATAAGTTATTTCACCACAGCCCTTTTAAAGGGCTCTGAATCATCCAAAGGTTGAAATGAAAAGAAATTTACACATTTTTGACGCACTGCACCAAGCATATTTAAAATCAACGAAGTGAGGTGGGAGAGAAGGACCTTAAAGTGGTCTGTTTTTATTCATATATATATATATATATATATATATATATATATATATATATATATATATATATATATATATATATTTAAGCGTTTCACCCCAAGCAAGGCGTTACAGAAAATTTGGAGCAAGATCAGATAAGAGTGATAGAGGAAAGGATGAGGAGAAGGATAGTGGTTAGATCAAGGCAACTGGAGATGTCGATTGACATTACATTTAAATTGTTGCAGATTATAGCTCTCATGGAAACAGGAATAGTGAAGTGAGCTCCACAGGCGAAAAGTGCTAGACATGAAGCTATTGGAGTAGGAGAGACGGCTACATTTAGGAGTTTCGACAGTGAAAGGGTGAGAGCGGCATGCCAGCCTCGTAGGGCGCTGGAATTCATTAAGTCTGGGAACCAGCAAGTGCAGCTCCCCGGAGCAATCGCCATTAAAGTATTTGTAAACCAGACAGAGAGAGGCGACGGAGCCTCTGTGAGAAAGTGACTGTAGACGAGATGCCAGATCAGGGCCAATTATATTGCATATCCGCCTCTGGAGCCTATCAAGATCCCCGAGGCAAACAGAAGGGGCTCCATACCATATATGGCAGCAATACTCCATGCAAGGACGATATATATATATATATATATATATATATATATATATATATATATATATATATATATATATATATATACACAGCAATACTTCGTTATGCATGTTTCATTAAAAACGACAGACAAGGTACTAGGGTTAAGCTTTTTATTTAATTTTTCTTTTGTTAGAACAAGAGATTTCTTTTCTGGACAAAGAGTGCTTAAAACTGTCCAAATGTTTTATAGTTCCGAGTGCTTTCGGCTATACCTTTAGTCGTTATCAAGGGTGATTCAATATTCAGCTTAATTGAGTGTGTGCATTATGTGTATGTTTTAGTGTGTTATAGAGATTTTTTTTTAATTTTCGAATAGAATTAGCACATTCTGGCCTTGTTCGTAGTTAATATTGTTAAGAGTTGGCTTTTTCTTTTTTATTATTAAAGCTTCCATTATTTTTAATCTTTTTTTGCAGGTGGATGCAGTTAATATATTTGTGTTTTCTACTAGTATGTTGCTAATGGGGTCTGGTAAATATGTGTGTGTATTTAAATGGGTTCTAATGGAGCTGTGATCAAATAGGTGTAACGTAAGACGTCTGGATAAGCATGTGGTTGTGTAACTGATGTAATTATTTATGAGTCCGGTTTGATCAGGAACACAGTTCCTTAAGGGGCATTTGGCTATAAAACATTTGGACAGTTTTCCACACGGTTTGTCCAGAAAAGAAACTTAGAACACAAGAAAAATTAAATAAAAAGCTTAACATAGGTAAATAGCCGAGAAAAATAACAGCTTATCTGGCCTGACGATTGCATATAGCATGAAACAGACTGTTGCCTCTAAGTGTTGACTTCTATGTTCACTTTTATATTTACACACGCTCTATCTCTGATATTGAGCACTTTATTCCACAAATATACCACACCTTAAGACTATATTTCTTCATATATATATATATATATATATATATATATATGTGTGTGTGTGTGTGTGCGTATATATATATATATATATATATATATATATATATATATATATATATATATAATTATTTATGTACAAAGAATTAAAAAATTTGACAACGAAGTAAGGTTATAATAACTATTTAATGCTTTAAAGTTGGGTTTATACTAAAATAGAATTTATTCTTACTAAAAAGAATTAAATTGTACGATAAAATTTGAAATTAAAATTAAAAACTGGCCATTCCATAAATGTAAATTTAAGCTATATTAAGTTTTAAATTTTAAATTTTAAAATTATTGAGGAAAAAAGAAAAAATACATGTTATTCTATTTATTTTATTTCTATTGAAATTACGTTGGAATAAACGTTAAGATCGACTGCCCTTAACTTTTAATGGCATAAATATGTTATAAAATCACTACAAAAATAGCCATTTTGTTTCAACACCTCTGTTGATATATGTTCTGGCAATAAAGATGAGGATAACAGTCCGAAAAATATAAATAGTGTAAATAGTTGCAAAAAAATCTCAGGAATAGAGACAGTTGTTGAAGGTGTATATGGCAATAAAGGTGAGGACAAAAATCCGAACAATGGAAATAATGGAAATAGTTACAATATCTCATCTCAGCAATATATATATATATATATATATATAATCGACTATCCGGCTATAGAACCCAGTCTGTCCTGCTATTTTACCCATAACTGGAGGGAGAAGAAGAGGATTGATACCTTTCCCAAGGGTATGAGCACGTAAGTGAATGTAATGGATTCGACTGGAATTCGAACTCGGCTCTCCGATTCCTCAATATATATATATATATATATATATATATATATATATATATATATATATATATATATATATATATATATATATATATATATATATATATATATATATATATATATATATATATATAAAAGCGTGTGTGTGTGTGTTTATGTGATGAAGACGAAAGATGGTCCACATGTAGATTTAATAGGCCGGTTAATGAAATTTGAAGACAACAAAATGATAGCAACATTGGCAATAAGATTGAGGATATTCATTATATATTAGCCTTTTGACTAAATTGAAGCACGAATAATCAAAATCTCTACTCATATAAAATAAGTATCATCAATCTTATTGACAATATTGCTATCAACTTGTTCTCTTTATATTCATCAAATTTCATTTACTGGTCTATGAAATCTATACACACACAGACACACACACACACACTCACACACATATATACATGCAAAATACATAGGTTATTTAAGGAAACAAAGACAAACGAAGAGTTACGAATATAATCAGTACGAAAAAACATTTCGTAAATATGAGACATGAAGCACCGATATATATATATATATATATATATATATATATATATATATATATATGTAAAGTAATATAAGGGTCGTGGATATATTTCCTGTCTCGTCGCTTTTTTGCGTGTTTATATATCTAAATATGTCTGTGTGTTTGTGTATTGTAATCTGATTGTGTATGTATACTCTTTTGCGAGATTGTATCCTCCCTTGCGCATATCTTAACTTCAAAATATACCTAAGTTTTAACGCAGTTCAGAGCAGCATTAAATCTTAACTTAATTTCAATAAAAACAAAATAAGTAACAAAACATATATATATATATATATATATATTTTCCTTAGTTTCTTTAAATAATTTTATCATTTTATACTTAATATATTAAATTTAAAATTGCTAATTTTTAATTTTATAGTATAATTTAATATTAATTAGTTAGAATGAATTCTTTTTTACTCTAACCCTAACATGAAAGTATTAAATAATTATTATAACCAAATTTCGTTGTCAAGTTTTTTGAATTCTCATATACTTGTATTCTGATTGGTCATTCCAGCTTATGTAACAGCGTTTCCGCTAACGAGGGGTGTTTGATTTATTTGAACCTTTTAAAACCCTTTATTCTAGATTCAACACCATCACTTGATAAGTCACCAGGCGTGTTGAAATAAAATGGCTATGTTTGTAGTGATTTTATAACAAATTTTCGAATAAATAATTATATATATATATATATATATATATATATATATATATATATATATATATATATATATACAATAGCGTTTGTTGATATCAGTTTGGTTAACGTTTGTTGGGGTCTTAAAGTAATGGCTCGACTCGACTTTTTTTTTTAATCGACAACAACAGTCAAGTATTTAGGTATAGTATTTACAAGTTTTCAACGAGTGAGGAGTGGGTGAGGAAATTTGAGAATAGGAGGGAGTAGGGTGAGGAAAGAGAAAGAAGGTAAATGTTCAAACGATGGTTACTGGAGTAATTGTAAATGTTTTTTTGTAACTTTAAAACAAAGACAGAGTTGAATTGCGTATATTTAGGCGGGAATTGTTGCTACTAAGTGAATGTATTGTATAGACTAATAAATTAAGAAGTGGATATTTTTCTTGGTGTGTTGAATACGTAAATTATTTGTTTTATTTTTTGAGAATTTAAGATATAAGTAGAAAGTTATAGAAATGTTTTGGATATTAATATAACTTTTATAAGCAAATTTTGACCAATTATCGGAATGTATAACTTGTAAAATAAGTATGGGTGTAAATCAATTTATCTGATACTATTACTAGTATTATATATGTGCAAAAACATTTTAAGAATCATAATCTAAGATTAGTTGAAAGGTATATAAGAGGGTAGAAAACCTATCAAAGGAGGTGAGTCATAATTTTAAATGTTTTCGGTTATGGATTTGGAAGTTTAGTAATAGTGTAATATTAGATATTTAATATACCTACAAAAAACGGTTGTTTCAAATCTTTGATTTAATAATTGGCTGTTGTTCAAAAGCTTAATACATATTTTTCTTGCAAACATAAAAAACAAGATTCATTCAGAGATTTGCAAGTGCTGGGTTGTTTTAGGATTTTCCATTTAACCTTAGATGTTTTGCTTTCCTCCTTCAGTTTCCAAAAATATTTAGAAAGTGAAGTCATATTGCGTTTGCTTATATTAATAAAATAGGACATGTGATTGTAATATCGATCCTTAAAATGTCTTCTAGTGGATCCAACATACAATCTAATATCCTTGCTGTTCTCATTTGATGATATATAGCACATATATACAATGGATTTCGTTAGGCACCTGTTTGATAATGGACATTGATCAGAGATTCTATAATTACATAACTCGTTTACCTGGGGTATATTAGAATTTGGGTTTGGGTTGCATTTATTCTCGTTACAAAGTTTCAGTATTCTATTGTTGTGAGATTTGGTAATTTTATCTAGATTTCTAGAACAGCTATAACTAATTTTGAGGGTATTGCGGTTGAAGATTTGACTTAATTTACTATTCGTAGGAAAGTGTTTGTTAATTAGATTTAAAAATTTGTGTCCCAATTTGATACGGACTAATTTGTTGAAGAGAGATTATACCAAATTGTTTTTCTTCCTCTATTGTTCTTTCTAGAGTAATTATAATTTTCCATATTCCGAAATTAAATATATGATCTTGAAAAAAATATTTAGAAAGAGATGTCGTATTGCATTTGCTTAAAAGAGGATATGTGATTGTTAGATAGATAGATAGATAGATAGATAGATAGATAGATATTAGGGACTTTTCTTTAAAATTTTATGCATTTTTCAAGCGGGTCGTTAGGATAAAGGTATTATATATCTTTACATCTAGATTGGACATGAGTTTGTCATATTTTTTACGTTAATTTTTCAACTATGTTGCTTTATTTTTTTAATATGATATAGATTCTTTGTTATCAACATATTCTTACATATTTGCTTAGAGAATGTGGAAATATTTTGGAAGACCAGATCTGATAGAGAATCTATCGGACAAAAAGCTATCCAATACCGAACAGTAATTCATCACATTCAGTTTAAAATTCGCTGCCGAGATTTGTAAAGGAGATTCAGTTGGCATACGAGTTAAAAATCATAGAGAAAAAGACAGAATTTACCAAAGCTTCGTTCAAGGAATGAATACAGCCACTATAAAGCGAACAGTGAAAGAACTTTGCCAAGAGACATTTATATACACTAAGGAACCCAGCAGTAATTAAGGGAATCTATATTACCTCCTTGGAATAGAGCTGGGATTGCCATCATGTATAATAAATCTCATACAATTGAAAAATTAATTTATTAATCAACAATAAGGATACATATGAAAAAAAAGCACTTACGTGAACAGGAAATAATTATTGAAATACAAAAATTTAATAAGTTAATTAGGAAATTAAATAAAAACGAAAACAAATCATGGTATAGACTAATAAAATGTGTGTAAGTTACTAAAAAGTATTTTGTAACACGTTTATTTATCATCTCTCAGTTCCGTCTCTCTCTTTGGGAAGAGTGTGCCCAGGGAAGACTCCGTTAACTCGTAACTGAAGAAAATTATACTGAGAGGTGCCCAGCCCTGGGAAACAGCTGCCCGAGGCCACGCCCTCTCATTGCACAAGAGAGAGGGATCGGTGCTCGCGCCGACGCCAGGTGTACGCGCTCGGGTTCCCACTATAAAAATGACCTTGAATTCGTCTAGAGTGAGGAGACAGAGCAAATACCTATAATAGAATATCACACAAGAATATCTAAACATTACGCTTTCGTTAAATCCACAAATCAAATATAATAATTTTTCAACTGGAACGTTGGGTAAAAGGGATTTTATATCTAGACTGGCCATCATTTTGACAGTCATATTTGTCTCCGTTAGTTTTTCAGCGAGAGTCGCTGTATTTCATTTTATATATAATTGGTTGATTGTTGCAAGGAGAGAGGTTTAAATATTTAGTATGGCTTTCGTCTGTTTGTTTATAACTGAAATAATGTTTCAAATCGGTATTCCTGATTTGTGGATTTAGGGAAAGCGTAAGAGGCGTAGCAAAAACAAGAGCCTCAATATAATTATTAAAATTAAATTGAATTAAAGTATGATACAGGACTTGATACTTTAATTCAATTTAATTTTAATAATTATATTGACGTTTTAGACTCTTGTTTTTGAAATATGAGGAATCATATATCTTAAATATATATTTAAGATATATATATATATATATATATATATATATATATATATATATATATATAAGTTAAGTTATAAGGAACTTGGTAAACCGAATTGGTAAATCAAAGAGAATGAAATCCTGAGAGCTCAATGTGAGGACAGAGCTAATATGTAATGAAAAACAAACCACTTTAAGGTACCATTAAGATAATTTATTTAACTTAACCTAAATCCTTTTTAAGGATTCAGGATCATCAGGTAAAACTTCCAACAACGAATTGAGAGGAAACATTTTGAAATTTTACCTGATGATCCTGAATCCTTAAAAAAGGATTTAGGTGAAATAAATTATCGTAATGGTACCTTAAAGCGGTTTGTTTTTCATTACATATAGTGATATAGACCGAACGTTGGTCAACCGACACACACTCCCATGTCGTGCAACACATTCCTGTTGTATTTACTGTTCAATACAAGATTTATCTGCAAACTCTTGTTTTGTTATTCCTTAACAAATCACTTGGTCACATCATGCTGGAACCAGGCAAAAGACATCTCTCTCTCTTTCTCTCCCTCTTTGTCTCTCTTTCTATATATACATACATACACACACACACACACACACACACACATATATATATATATATATATATATATATATATATATATTAACTCTCTCTCTCTCTCTCGGTCTATATATATATATATATATATATATATATATATATATATATAAAGAAATATAGTCTTAAGGTGTGCTATATTTATGGAATAAAGTGCTCAATATCAGAGATAGAGCGTGTGTAAATATAAAAGTGAACATAGAAGTCAACACTTAGAGGCGACAGTCTGTTTCATGCTATATGCAATCGTCAAGCCACGTGTGCTGTTATTTTTCTCGGCTATTTATATATATACGGGTTAGTGGTGCATTGTGGGTATTCTATTTTGGCGGTTATTTCACCGGAAGTCGTTTGTTTATCTATTTAGGTCAAATTATATTGCTTGTTTTTATTTTTGTTTCTTATTTTATTTATTTATTTATTTATTGACGTAGTAAAAATTTGTTTATATCACTTATATAACAGTTTTGTTTTGGTTTGGGAATTTAATTAAAACTATTTGTTCAGTTTTGGGGTTGATTGTTGTAGTTCATTCTAAGTATTATTTTGGCGGGAACAGTTTTTTAATTGATTATTTTTATTTGGGATTGGTTTGTTTATTTATTTACTTGGATGAATTTAGGTTATAGTATTTTTTTATGTTTTATTTCTATTTTTTTTTTTTTTTTTTTTTTTTTTTTTTTGTTATTTTTGCTTATTAGTATATTTATTTGTTTTTATTTTATTTTTTCCGTTTTTTAATTTTTTAGGTTACGTAGTAAAAATTTATTTTCATGTCTGCATTTTGAGATGAGTTCGGATCTTTTGTTTAATAATTTATTTTGGTCGGGAAAAGTAATGATAGCTATTTTTCCTCCGAGCAAAGTTTGCAAGTTTTTAATTGGTTATTGTAGGCTGATGATTTTTTCCTTATCTTCCAAGATATTTTTGGTGTGATGTTCGTTTTGTTTTTAATTTCCCAGATATACTTAGAAAGCATTGTACTGTTTGCATATTTACTATTTGTGAAAGATGTTTTGTGTGTATAATTTCTTTGTTTCCAGGGTCCTTCAGTTACTCCTATGTATACTTTTTCTTCATTATCTGGTGATTTTATCGTGGCTTGGTATATTACGTTGTTTTGTAAACAATTTCCGTTTAAGGGACATTCGTTCTTTATTCTGCAGTTGCACGTGTGTTTAATTTGTTCGTGTGGTTTGTTGATAATTTTCCTATTGTGCTTTTTTATTATTTGTGCCATGCTCTCGGTGCAGCTGTAGCTGATTTTTACAGTGTTTTTGTTGAATATCTTGTGTAAGGTGCTTGATTCTGGGAAGTGTTTGTGTAAGAGTTGGAAGAATATTTTCCCTACGTTTGTTTTTACGTTCTTGCTGTACGGTGGGTTGAACCATATGATATTTCTTCTTCTGTTGGCCTTTTTTGTATTCTGTGGTGAGTATGTGAGTGTTTCTGGGAATCCGCTATCTTTTAGGGCTGTTTCATAGTCTTTCTTAGCTTTGTTAAATAGGGATTCATTGGAGGAATTGTCAGAGAGCCTGCGGTTAATCGATTTTGGTATCTGTTTGATTATAGAAGGTGGATGGTTGGAAGATGTGTGTATGTAGAGTGGTTTGTCATTAGGTTTTCTATATGAAAGTAGATTTTCTAGATGTTACCTTCAACCTAAGAGAAGGCACACATAAACCATATAGAAAACCTAATGACAAACCACTCTACCTACACACATCTTCCAACCATCCACCTTCTATAATCAAACAGATACCAAAATCGATTAACCGCAGGCTCTCTGACAATTCCTCCAATGAATCCCTATTTAACAAAGCTAAGAAAGACTATGAAACAGCCCTAAAAGATAGCGGATTCCCAGAAACACTCACATACTCACCACAGAATACAAAAAAGGCCAACAGAAGAAGAAATATCATATGGTTCAACCCACCGTACAGCAAGAACGTAAAAACAAACGTAGGGAAAATATTCTTCCAACTCTTACACAAACACTTCCCAGAATCAAGCACCTTACACAAGATATTCAACAAAAACACTGTAAAAATCAGCTACAGCTGCACCGAGAGCATGGCACAAATAATAAAAAAGCACAATAGGAAAATTATCAACAAACCACACGAACAAATTAAACACACGTGCAACTGCAGAATAAAGAACGAATGTCCCTTAAACGGAAATTGTTTACAAAACAACGTAATATACCAAGCCACGATAAAATCACCAGATAATGAAGAAAAAGTATACATAGGAGTAACTGAAGGACCCTGGAAACAAAGAAATTATACACACAAAACATCTTTCACAAATAGTAAATATGCAAACAGTACAATGCTTTCTAAGTATATCTGGGAAATTAAAAACAAAACGAACATCACACCAAAAATATCTTGGAAGATAAGGAAAAAATCATCAGCCTACAATAACCAATCAAAAACTTGCAAACTTTGCTCGGAGGAAAAAATAGCTATCATTACTTTTCCCGACCAAAATAAATTATTAAACAAAAGATCCGAACTCATCTCAAAATGCAGACATGAAAATAAATTTTTACTACGTAACCTAAAAAATTAAAAAACGGAAAAAATAAAATAAAAACAAATAAATATACTAATAAGCAAAAATAACAAAAAAAAAAAAAAAAAAAAAAAAAAATAGAAATAAAACATAAAAAAATACTATAACCTAAATTCATCCAAGTAAATAAATAAACAAACCAATCCCAAATAAAAATAATCAATTAAAAAACTGTTCCCGCCAAAATAATACTTAGAATGAACTACAACAATCAACCCCAAAACTGAACAAATAGTTTTAATTAAATTCCCAAACCAAAACAAAACTGTTATATAAGTGATATAAACAAATTTTTACTACGTCAATAAATAAATAAATAAATAAAATAAGAAACAAAAATAAAAACAAGCAATATAATTTGACCTAAATAGATAAAC
>OZ010609.1:6912173-6934673 GCA_963932145.1 Acanthosepion lycidas | reverse complement strand
AATTAAAAACGTAATACCTTTTCTTTTTTATCGAATATTAATTAGTTAATGGATAATGCATTAATTATCATTAGATGACATAAACATTGGTACATCGCTAAAAGATATAAATTATTTCGCTTACTTTCTGAAAATGTGTTTTATCTGTGCTCATCTAACTCAAAACATACTCTCGTTGATTTGATAGAATTACATCATCTCTGTAAACAAAAAAAGAAGACGCAAATAGAATTTCCACCTCAAATGTACAAAGCGTATATGTTAGACATCAAGTCACAAAGGGAAATGTCTGAAACAGAATCTCAAAATGGAAAAGGTAAAAACATTAGAAAGAATTTTATGTTTTTATAGACTCGGCCAGTATGGACAGTTTCTGCTTTTAAGAGCATAGATAGATAGATAGATAGATAGATAGATAGATAGATAGATAGATAGATAGATAGATAGATAAGAACAAATTGAAACAGATCGAAAGATAGAAGGAAAGAAAGAAATAATATGAAATATATTTACTGAGATAGATACATTAATATAAACATAATCAGATAGATAGATTGAACAGTCTGACAGATAGATAGATAGATAGATACGAACAGATAGATAGATAGATAGATAGATAGATAGATAGATACGAACAGATAGATAGATAGATAGATAGATAGATAGATAGATACGAACAGAATGAGATAGATAGATAGTTAGATAGATACGAACAAACTGAGATAGATAGGTAGACAGACAGATACGAACAGACTGAGATAGATAGATAGATAGATAGATAGATAGATAGATAGATAGATAGATAGATAGATAGATACGAACAAATTGAGATAGATCGAGAGATAGAAAGAGAGAAATAAAAAAAAGAATCTGAAATAAATTTAAGGAGATATATACATAGATATGAGCAGACTCATATATGCAGAGACTGAAACTGATGGATAAGTAGTTACTTATGAAATTAATGGGATAGATAGATAGATAGATAGATAGACAGATAGATAGATAAGAACAAATTGAAACAGATCGAAAGATAGAAGGAAAGAAAGAAATAATATGAAATATATTTACTGAGATAGATACATTAATATAAACATAATCAGATAGATAGATTGAACAGTCTGACAGATAGATAGATAGATAGATAGATAGATAGATAGATAGATAGATAGATAGATACGAACACATAGATAGATAGATAGATAGATACGAACAGAATGAGATAGATAGATAGTTAGATAGATACGAACAAACTGAGATAGATAGGTAGACAGACAGATACGAACAGACTGAGATAGATAGATAGATAGATAGATAGATAGATACGAACAGACTGAGATAGATAGATACGAACAAATTGAGATAGATCGAGAGATAGAAAGAGAGAAATAAAAAAAGAATCTGAAATAAATTTAAGGAGATAGATACATAGATATGAACAGACTCATATATGCAGAGACTGAAACTGATAGATAAGTAGTTACTTATGAAATTAATGGGATAGATAGATAGATAGATAGATAGATAGATAGATAGATAGATAGATATGAACAATTTGAGATAGAGCGACAGAAATAAAGAAGGAAAGTAAAAAGAAAGAAAGAAATTGAAATAAATTTACTGAGATAGATACATAGATGCGAACAGGTTCAGATAGATAAGGAATGAGAAAATTGTCCCTCATGACAAAACCAATGCATCAAAAAACATATTATTCTACCAAATAATTCTATCATATGAATTGAATCTATCTAAACTCATCATAAAAATCGTTTCTAACTCACTCGAAACTATAAAAGACTTTGTCAATAACAAAACAATAAGCTAAAACCTGAAGGAGAAATTTACTCCACTGCCTGTAATATTTGTCATAACAAATACATAGGAGAAATCGCTAGGATTCTAAATAAAAGGCTATATGAACATAAAAGGGATATGTTAAAAAATAATACATCAAATGCATTGTTTCCCACCGTAACGAGACTGACCAGAACATTGATATAAAAATGCTACCATGATAAAAGTAAATGTCTAAATAGTAAATTAATCACAGGGCCATCTACAGGTTATGCAAATTATTAACATCGTTCCTTAACTTTTGTCCAGTAGCTTATTTCCTTTGTTCCATTTAAACTTTGTTTAAAAAAAAAAACTATTATATACATTTTTGTAACTTTGTATAATATTTATGCATTACACCCTAATCTTTATTCGGTAAAAATTTAATTGCTAACCATGCATTACTTTTTAAGTAATACACATATTTATGTCTTTGTTGTTTCTGTTTTCTATAATATGGCCGCTACTGTATATATATATATATATATATATATATATATATATATATATATATATATATATATATATAAACCTTGATTTTTTTTTCTTTTAGTCACGTGATCATGATTATTTTTATATTATGTTCCACTTTTACTTCGTTGGCCAGTTAACTCTGACGATCCGAATAGGTAAAACCTATGCAGGTTTACCTGGCACTTTGAAGTCAACACTCAGAGGCGATAGGCTGATTCATACTAGACGCAATTGTGGCCTGATTTTTGCGTCTAGCATGAAACAGCTTGTCACTTCTAAATGTTGACTTCAATGTTCACTTTTATGTTTAAACACGCTATATCTATATAGCACACCTTAAGCGTATATTTCTTATATATATATATATATATATATATATATATATATATATATATATATATATATATATAGATAAATAGATAGATAGATAGATATTATTATCATTATAATTTTTCACATTGATGAAAATAATTTCCTCACTACAAAGATGCAACTTTCTTTCAATGCCTTTAATTGCACTTCCTAATGTACTAGAACGAATTTGCATCTTTGTTGTGAGTAAGGTGTTTTTGTTTATTTGAAAACATTATAATAAATAATTATTCCTATACTATCGGTATCATTCTTCATATGATGCCAAATTAATGTCATAAGTTTAATATCCGAGTTTAATTTTATAAAACCTTGGTATTGAGGCCTCTTTCACATAATTCTGTGGACGTTAGAATTTACATATTATTTTCGTTCTCATTACATTCGTATATTGTTGTGGTAGGATCCACCTTATTTGCATAGTGGAGTACCGACCATATAAATATGGTTGGTACCCGGAAGAGAGGAAAGGAATCAAGAGATTCCTCGGCGACTGTCGAACTCTCTGCATTAGCAGAGGGGAACCCGGACGAGACTTTGCCGAAGGGCAAGGTTTCGTCCGGGGAGGTTGACAGGGCCTGAACCCGTATAGGCGGGTTCAGAAAGGCCATATTTTTGGCCGAGCCTACGGGCTAGGGGATACCCACATTAAAATGGGCCTTGTGCCACATTCGATCCTCGTGGGTGGATTGATAAATACAGGAATCAAGAGATTCCTCGGCGACTGTCGAACTCTCTGCATTAGCAGAGAGGAACCCGGACGAGGCTTTGCCGAAGGGCAAGGTTTCGTCCGGGGAGGTTGACAGGGCCTGAACCCGTCTGGGCGGGTTCAGAAAGGCCATATTTTTGGCCGAGCCTACGGGCTCGGGGATACCCACATTAAAACGGCCTTGTGCCACATTTGATCCTCGTAGGTGGATTGATAAATACAGGAATCAAGAGATTCAACCAGAGACTCTGCCCGACTGCGACTCAGGCAACACATTCTCCAGGACGGTATTTCTAGGAATAGACAAAAGACTATATGTAAATATCGTGTACACTTTCTTGTTTCAATACATTTTGTTCTAAGTACATTTTGTGTTGCATTATTCCATGCATTAGTCAAGTTTCAACAATGTCGACGAGGTAGAAAGAACCATACGGAAAAAAAAAAGAATTAATAATTGATAGCTTTCAACAATTGGGACAAGTCATTGAAGAATCCAGACTGAAGGAAAAAATTATTAATTAAAAGTCCAACATCTAACGGAACGGCGAAGGATTCTGAATTTCTGGATATTTAGAAATCGTTAAAAGACGACTAAGCATAAGGAACGTTCACTCAGAAAAATTTGAAAGGTGTCGTAAACGAATAACGGTGATTTTAAATTGAAAATGTTATCTACAACGAGACACCCGAAAAAAAACTGGCCGACTACAAAAACATGCATGGAATTAAAAGGCGCACAAATACACCGTGTCGATTTTGAAAGGTAACGAACTTTTAAAAAATCATTATTTTTTTTTTGTTTGCTCAACAATATTGTATAGTGACGAATTTACCTCTGATAATAAAAATCAGAGGTTTGTCATTGAAATACGCGAACAGAAGTAATAAAAAAGAAAAAAAATACCAAAGTTGATTATCACGGGCTTGAATGTAAAAGCAAGACATAAAATAAAAAAGTCGTAAGTTGTTTAGATTTTTCTGGTCAGATTATATTATATCCATAGATACACAAATTAAAAGTATATTCTTTGTTGCATGAACACAATCAGCAAAAGATGGATGAATTATCCAAAGTCATATCTGAATTATTATCTGAATTATTCAAATCCCAGCAGTTGAGTCAGCAACGTCAAAATGAACAGTTTGCCTTATTAATAAGGGAACAACAGATAGCACAGCAAAAATATCAAGAAAAGCAAGATGAAAGACTGGGAAAACAGGAAGAAATGCAGATCAATGTTTTAGAAATTCAAAAGTTAACACTGGAGAAATTAAACAACAATCAGGCAAATGAGGGAAATTCTTCATATTCTAATAACACCATATTTAATTGCCAGACGAAGGAAAAACGTTTGAAGCGTACTTTAAACGATATGAAGATATTTTCTACACAGACTGTGAAAACTGGTCGAATTCAAGAAAAGTCACTCTATTACTAAGAAAGCTAGGTACAGCAGAACATATCAAATTTGTAGATTTTATTCTACCGAGAAGAACAAATGAATTGGAATTCTCGGAAACAGTGAAATTGCTAAAGGAGCTGTTTGGAGCAAATATGTCGCTTTGGCGATGGTTATGCATGAATGTCACTAAATCCGACGATCAGGATTACTTAACATATGCATCTATAGTGAATACACATTGTGTCAATTTCACATTGGCAGAGATTACGGTTGAAGAATTTAAGTGTTTATTTTTTTCTCAAGGACTGGTATCCAGTAAGAGTGCCGAAATAAGACGTAGAGTTTTGTCTAAACTCGAATCTGAACAAAACCTTTCGCTGAAAAAGTTAGAGGAGTGTCAGCGGGCCGTAAGTTTAAAGAAAGAGTCTCAAAAAATCGAAGAAGCTGGCATTGCTTATATCAAAAAAATAAAAAAACAATCAAATTACCTATCAGAAAAAAATTGGAGTAAAAATTCGGCGTATTTTAAAAATAGACAAGAAAAATTAAATAAGAAGAACGAGGAGGAAAAAGAGGTTCCAACATATAATTGCAGACGTTGCAACGAAAGACATTGGGAGGTAAATTGCCCATATAGAAATAAGAAATGTTTCGTGTGCCACAAGAATGGACACAAAGGTTCGTGTTGTAAAACGAAAAAATTCAATAGCCGAATTAGACAAACAAATTCGAATATCAAATCAGATAGAGATTTGAGGAAATATGTGACGACTGAAATATTTAAAAAGAATATCAAATTTCAACTCGATTCGGGTTCAGATTTAACAATAATGAACTATAAAACATGGAACATTTTATTTTAAAAAAGCCTACAATAATGAAGTCAACGAAACGCGCTCGAACGGTAACTGGAAAGGAAATTAACTTCGAAGGCGAGGTTGTACTTCCCATGAAATTGAACGGAATCGTTAAAAAAATAAAGGTTTTCATTCTGAAAAATGGAGAAAACTTGATGGGTACAGATTTTATTGAAACATTCGAATTGTGGGATAAACCGTTAAACTCATTCTGCAGAAAAGTAGAAAGTAATACGCAAACAAGACAGGACATTAAAGATGAATTAAAGAAAAAGTTTCCGGAAACCTTCACACCTGGTCTTGGAAGATGTAACAAGTTTGAAGCTAAATTTGAATTAAAGGAAAATACTATGCCAATTTTTAAAAAGAAACGTAACGTGCCTTTCGCAAGTGTACAGAAAATTAACGAAGAACTTGATAGGTTAGAAAAAATGGGAATTATTTCGAAAGCAGAATCTAATTCATGGGCTGCGCCGATTGTGTGCATAAAAAAGAAATCAAACCAAATCAGAGTCTGTGTTGATTTTTCGACAGGGTTGAACTCGGTAATCAAGGACTACCATTAACCGTTACCGAGTCCAGAGGAGATTTTTAACAAGCTAAATGGTGGAGTTATATTTTTAAAAATCGACTTATCAGATGCCTATCTCCAAATTCCCGTCGAAGAGGAATGTTCGAAGTTACTAGGGATAAACACGCATAGAGGGTTATTCAAGTACAACAGGCTTCCTTTTGGTATTAAAGTGGCACCAGCCATTTTTCAACAAGCTATGGACGTCATGTTGAATGATTTAGACTTTGCGTGCACCTACTTAGACGACATCATAGTAAGGAGCGCAACCGTCGACGAACATCGAGAGCATCTCAATCAAGTATTTAAAAAGATTCAGGACTTTGGATTTAAAGTCAAAGAGTCAAAGTGAGAATTTGGTTTGGAGGAAAATATGTATTTAGGTCACATAATCAACAAAAATGGCAGATTTCCAGATCCGGAAAGGTCCATTCCGATTAGAGACATGCCGGTGGCGATGATACAGAGATTTCTGGGGCTCGCAAATTATTATCAAGCGTTCATTAAAGGAATGTACAATCTAAGAGCTTCGTTGAATGAACTACTAAAAAAAGACAAGGCATGGGAATGGACGGTAGAATGTCAGAAATCCTTTGATGAAATAAAGAAAATGCTTACATCCGACATCTTTTTTACCCATTACAATCCAAAACTTGATATTGTAGTGGCAAGTGACGCCAGTTCATACGGGCTAGGAGCGTGTATTCAACACATAATGCCAGATGGTTCTAGAAAACCAATTGCACATGCTTCGAGAACTTTACTCCCAGGAGAAAGAAGTTGGTCACAGATCGAAAAAGAGGCGCTGAGTATCATTTTTGCCATAACAAAATTTCACAGATACATCCACGGCAGACATTTTATGCTTGAAACGGATCATAAATTTCTGATCACTATTTTTGGTTCAAAGAAAGGGTTACCCGTTTATACGGCAAATCGTCTGTTGAGATAGGGAACCATTCTTCTCAATTATGATTTTCACATAAAGCACCTATCATCCAAAAATATAATTCATGCGGATAGTTTATCAAGACTCGTACCGAGTCAAGAAGAAAGATTCGAAGAATCAATTATTGCAAATATCAGAGCAGATTATGATGTGAAAAGCATGGTAAACAACATTTTAAGAGAGCTACCGATTACATCAAAGAAAATCAAAAAAGAAGCTGAAAGCGATGATTTCATTTTAGAAATAAGAAACAAAATGGTAGCAAATGACCAAAAAGTGCAGGTGATTTATTCAATTTGTGACGGAATCTTATTATATGGTGAGAGAGTAGTAGTACCAAAAAAGTTGCAGAAAAGAATAATAAGGGACTTTCATTTGGGTCACCCGGTGGTTAATAGAACAAAAAGCTTAATGCGAAGCTTTGTATATTGGAAAGGAATGGATGTGGATATCGCAAACATGGTTCACCGATGTAAAGGGTGTGCGTTAGCAGCTAAGGCACCACCTATAGTACACAAACCATGGCCCAAGACGGATCATCCGTGGACAAGTTTACACATTGATTTCGCTGGTCCAGTAGAAGATTATTACTACTTAATAGTGATAGATAGTTTTACAAAATGGCCGGAAGTACTACGCTGCAAAAAGCCTACGTCCAATACCACAATAACTTTTTTGCATGAACTATTTGCACGGTTCGGGGAGCCAGAGTGTATTGTGAGTGACAATGGTACACAATTGACTTCTGAAGAATTTAAGGAATTTTGTGAGTTATATCAAATTAACCACATAACGACGCCGCCGTATCATCCGAGGTCCAATGGACTCGCAGAAAGATTTGTCGATACTTTAAAGCGCGCGCTGAAGAAAGCCTCAGGAGTTCCAACGGAAAAGGCGCTTCAGCAATTCCTACAAGTATACAGAATCACACCAAACCAGAGAACACACTCAAACATGGCACCAGCTGAACTAATGTTCGCTAGGAAAGTTAAGTCAGTGTTTGACAAGCTTTTGCCAGGAAAAAATAGAGTAAAGGTATACTATGTATACAGCGAGAAAAAGATACACCTCCGGAGAGAAGGTGTTTTTCAAGTGCTACAAAAACAACGTTGAGTTCTGGGAGCGAGGCATAGTGGACAAGAGAATCGGTGACCTGATTTACATAATTAAAGGGCCGAAGAATACTCATAAAAGGCACCAGAACCAACTTAAAAAATGTTACGTTCTAGAGCATGAAGAGAGTATACCGGATGAGGAGGAAGATCCCATTGATGTAATGTATGATATATTTCAAGTAGAACCTCCGCAGAATAGTCCTGAACCGAGAAGATCCGGTAGGAAACGAAAGTTCATGGAACCATTGGACGTGAATCCAAAACGGAAAAAATATTAAAATTAAGCGGATGGACATATGCATATGAAGTATGCAAATGGATCTATAAAGAAATAGCCATAATCATCAACCCATATAGGAAGCCAGTTTGAAATCCAAAGGGGATTCCAAGGCTTGGGAGGAGGGTATTGTGGTAGGATCCACCTAATTTGCATAGTGGAGTACCGACCCTATAAATATGGTTGGTACCGGGAAGAGAGGGAAGGAATCAAGAGATTCAACCAGAGACTCTGCCCGACTG
Organism: Acanthosepion lycidas; assembly: GCA_963932145.1. Lineage (NCBI taxonomy): Eukaryota > Metazoa > Mollusca > Cephalopoda > Sepiida > Sepiidae > Acanthosepion > Acanthosepion lycidas. The sequence continues at coordinate 6,925,862 of OZ010609.1, read as the reverse complement.
CGACTCAGTCAACACATTCTCCAGGAACGGTCTTCTCAGGAATATACAAAAGACTATATGTAAATATTGTGTACACTTTCTTGTTTCAATACATTTTGTTCTAAGTACATTTTGTGTTGCATTATTATTCCATGCATTAGTCGAGTTTCAACATATATATATATATATATATATATATATATATATTAGGTTGGTGCAAAAATAATGACAATGTCGTTTTTTGACGTATTTTTAACGTCAAAAAACGACATTATTACGTCATTATTTTTGCACCAACCTAATATATATATATATATATATTGTGGTGTCCTTCCACTATGAGTCTGTTAGAATCGTCCGCCTATTATAAGCTTAGTAGGAGAGAAAGTTGGGGGAACAGTGAATAGACTGAGCGCTAGTTCATTCGATACACTCTTACTAGTCGTGTAATACTTTTTCTGATGTACTTTCTGTTTCATATACGATATATCTGTAAACCTGTTTTTTAATTACTTAACCATTTACTTGGTCACAACACACACACACACATATATATATATATATATATATATATATATATATATATATAGTAGGGCCAGCTGGTAACAGTCTGTGATAAAAAGAGAACCATGATGTAATTCACTCCGCCAGAAATTTGGAAACGGCATGCCTTAGGTTGGTGCAAAAATAATGTCTTTTTCTCACATAGTCACACATGTGAGAAAACGACATTATTTTCGCACCAACCTAATAATAGTACCCCGAGTCAAGTGAATGGATACCGGAAGACCCTATGTCTGTAAACAGGACTCTGCACCATGCCACACAAGCACTTTCATAGTTTTAACCAGTCCAGGACCACCTCCTCAAGGCACTTGATGTTGGTCTTCTTGTTGAATCTTACGCCCTGTGGAAAGATGAATGTAGGCATAACGTCGCCATCACTAGTTAGCCTACGAAAAATTTCGTTTTCACCACCAGAGTCATCCAAATCTTTTTTAATATTAACACCCAAACACTGTGAAATGTTCGTATTGAAGCTTCCGGCGCGAATGCCAATCAGGGCAGCTTGCCATTTTCAAATTTCTGGCGGTGGATTTAATTTAGGCCCTTGTTTCTTGTACTTTTTGTTTCCATCATCTTTATTATCAATTATCTCATATTCTGATAACAGATGAAATGTCAGGAATGGTAAATTATTATAAGAAGCTGGGCACAAATTTAATGTTGATGTACTAGAGATTAAAACACTTTCGAAACATTTTTGTTTTAGGGAATTATTTTCTCTTTTAATGAGCGTAGCATTTTTGTACCAAAATTGTGGGCAGTTTCGTTATGGTGAGCAAATCATTTTTAATGTTTTGTTTAATGAGTAATTTTGTAAACTATCCATTTTGTGTTCACATAATATTTTATTTAAATTTATTGAGGTTTCTCCGATGTATTCTTTGTAACAATAATTACAAACAAGGCGGGAGGGTGACTAGTGCGCAAGGGGCCACAGAGAGTGAAAATAAGAGAAAAGGCCGGGTATAGGGGGCATTGAGGAACGGAAAAAAAGAAGAACGAAGAATTAAAAGAACAACAGGGATCAAGGCGTCAGAAGATATCGATTGATATTACATTTAAAATTTTAAAGATGATAGTTTTCAGAGATGCAAGTAAGAAGAAGGGTGTTAGGAAGTGTGAGAGAAGAGGCGGTTATACATACATATATATATATATATATATATATATATATATATATATATATATATATATATATATATATATATATTGCCAAACCTAGAGAGCCAGACAAACCTACCAAGGTTTCATCTAAGCGGATCGCCAGGGAAAGCTGGCTAAAGAGTTAAAGAAAACTGTATATATATATGCGATAAACAGAAGACCAAGACCATGTGACCAAACATTAAAAAAAACAAAAAAAAACACAAGATAACAATTGGGAGGGTGGAGAATAAATTTATTCGAAACGGCTTAAAAGGGAGGGGTGATTTAGAGACAAACACGGTCAAAAATGGTTAAATAACTATATAATCAGGGGACATACGAGTAGTTTTAACAATGAAAAACCAAGCATAGTACCACTTTATCTAGCTATGTATGGAAAATTAGACAGGAAAATAACAAAGACCCAATCCTCAAATGGGAAATATTAAAAAGATGTTCTAAATATAAAGCAGGTCAAAAATTATGTAAGCTATGTAGACAGGAAAAATTAGCCATAGCTTTACATAAGGAACCCAAATATTTATTAAATTCAAAAACAGAGATTCTAAACAAATGCAGACATAGAAGATCTTGGTTATTGGATTAGGCCTCGTCTCCCCTGATTATGTAGTTGTTTAAATTTTTATAAAGGACAGTGTATGTGTTTGTGTATATCCAAGCAACTACTACGCTATCATTGATCTGATTTCAGTGGTTCATAACTCATTCAAAAGCCCTAGAAAAGTTAGGCTCACGGAACGATTTTCGTTGAGCTCAGATTCAGGGTTGCCAGATTATGCGCGGTTAAAATATATATTAATATAATATACTAGCCATTATCGTTGCTTTCATAGTTAAAGGGGCGTAACTTTTATTTTTTGTATCCGAAACTGCATCTAGCTTAATATTATGCTAGCTAAAATTTTAAGCTAGCTTAAAACCCACCCTAAGAGCGGCATTTAAGCTAAGAGTACTCTTGGTCTTACAATAGCTAGGGAGGAGTAGATGCGATAGGCATCAATATACTACAGAAGAACTCATAATCGATCGCTGTATTTAAGTATTGAATTAATGTTTAATTCTACTTATTCTACTTTTACCTTTTAAAAGTTAACTAATAATTCTTCTGCTGCTACTTAATGTAAAGACGATTTGACGTACGTAGACCCTTATTTTCCGTACAAACAATTATTTTTTTTTATTTTATGACTAACAGAACATGGGGAAATTTATGAGATCGAAATATAAAATTAGTTATATATTCAACATCTGAAGAGTTACAGAAACATAATAGCTAATTAAATAAAAACTAAATTATGAAATCTGTATGAATAAATACGAAATCGGAGTTTAATTCTCTCAAGAATTTCTAGATTAGAACGCTCCACCTCTGCTTTATTGCAATTTACATAACAAAAGCTCAATATCTGCATTATATATTATCTACTTCTAGGCAATATTATACTTCAGGTTTAACAAATTTGCATATTGATTTTAAAAAAATATATTTCATTAATTAACTCTCCTTCATTACTCTTCTTCTGTTCGAGGTTTGTTTTGATTTTCATATAAAATAGTTCTGTTGAGGAATATCGTCTTATATAGTGCAGAAGAGTGTTTGAAATTTGCATTTTATTTTGTCTTCAACAAGTTGGCATCTATTTGTAAAACTTTCTTTAAGCCAATTTATGAATAAAATATTCATTTAAAATTTTTGTTTCAAGATTTCAAGTAGTTCATATATCTTACTTTGCAAAACGGTAGTGAGCATGTAAAATTTGCTAGTATACAGTAAAATATATATTTTAAGTTATGCTGTACTTATGTTCAAACGGGCTCAGTAACTTTGATGGAACCTCTGTTCAACACAAATAGACTAATCTTTAGATTATGTCACTCGGTATCGAACTTAGAAACCACCTTTAATCACCAGTTACTTACCATCGCCTGAAGAATTACAATCAAAGTATTGAAACATGAAAGCTGTTGTGTAGCGATTTCAACAAGTTTTTATATTAATCTGTTATAATATATATATATATATATATATATATATATACATACATACATATGTATGCATGTATGTGTTGGCATATATATATATATATATATATATATATATATATATATATATATATATATATAATTATTTATTTTTAAAGAAAAAAAAATTTATAACATAAATATGTTATAAAATCACTACAAAAATAGCCATTTTGTTTCAACACCTTCGGTGTCTTATCAAGTGATGACGTTGAATGTAAAATAAATGGTTTTAAAAGTTTCAAATTAATTAATATTCTACGCAAGGGGAAAACGTTGTTACAAAGGCTAGATGGACCAATCAGAACACAAGTATAGGAAAATTCAAAAAGCTCGATAACGAAGTCATGTTATAATATCTATTCAGATGTTTAGTATTAAAAAATAATTTATTCCAACGAATAATTACTAAATTATATGATAAAATTTAATATTAAAATTTAAAACTGCTAATTACAAAATCAAAATTTAACATTTATTCGCTATCAAGTTTACAACTATAAAATTACTGAGGAGAAAAGAAGAAATATATATGTTATTCAATTAATTTTTTCATTAAAGTTACTTTAGCTATATTTAATATCCGGTCTTTTTACAATGTATACATTTTAATCCTCACGGTGTGTAAATGGGGTCCCAACCTCACGCGTAAAACAAACGCAGTCAGATTCTAATACATAAGCACCAAGACATATACACACACGAAAAAGGGGACCAGACAGAGAACATCTCCACCGTCTGTCATGAAAAAAAAAAGGGGGGGGGGAATGGGAGAAGGGAAACCAACACACACGTACATACATACATAATTAAAAGTGGATGCACTTTCCATACACATAGATACATATAAATACATGCACACACATCCACAGACATTGACCCAGACAGTTGGATACCCCAACCGATAAATATTTAAGACAGAAAATGTCATTGCATGAATGTTAACAACCTATTGAAATCTAACTTAAGCGAGTAAATATACAAAGATAAAAATGATCAAAATTAATATTATCTAATATATTAAAATATAGTGTATGTAAAAAACAAAAAAACAAAAAAAAAACACAAAAAAACGGACATTAAATTCAACACTCATCGGTAGCTACGATGTCCACCTCATATACATATAAGTATATACACACACACACACACATACACACACATATATACGCATACAAACATATATATATATATACACATATATACATACATATACACACATATATACATATACACATACATATACACATACATATACATATATACATACACATACACACATACTCACACATATACATAAATATACATACATACATCCACACCGAAATATCTACACATACATACATAAACATATACATACGTATACATTTCCACGGTATCAAGTACACATACACATACATACACATATACATATATGTACCCACAAATATACACACAAATATGTGTACACATATTTACAAATAAATATATACACAGCAATACACAAAAATAAACATATATACACACATATATCCTAACTCATGTGGCCGTAATGACATACCCAAGTTTCCCTACCTACACGTACACATAAACAATTTCATATATAGTAGGTGTCAACATACATATATACAACTGCAAACCTACATAAGTAAACACACACACACACATATATACATATATATACATATACATACATACAAACACATACACACACACATATATATACATATATATATATATATACATATATATACACATACATACATGCATACACACATACAGAAATATACATACACATGAATATCTACATAAAAATACTTATCTATAGTAATAAATACACATATATACGTACATGCACATAAATGCAACGACATTTGACCAAAAACATATATAAATATACAGACATACATACACATACATATGCATAGACATACTCCGATATACATGCAAACACAAAAATACACGTATCCTAACATACATGTATAAAAAAAAAACAAAAAAAAACATCCATATCAACATAAATATACGTAAATAAAATTAGGTACACAATATAACAATACACATACAAACATATACACACATATATACATATATATACATACATACACATACACCTACATATATTCACATATATACATATATATACATACGCACATATACACACATATATATATATATATATATACATATATATATATACCCACACATACATGCACACATACACATACATGCACACATACATACATATATATATATATATATCTATATATATATATATATATATATACACATACACATACATACACATGCACCTACACACACATATATACATACACATACACACATACATATATATACACAACTACATAAACATGCAGACACTTACATATATACACACATAAAGAAATATATATACATGCATATAAGGATACATACTCACATATATATACACACACATACCCACATCTACAAATACATATACATACTCATACACACCAATATTTTTAACCTCTTCTCTTCTTCTCCTCCTTTTCACCTTCTTACTTTATATATATGTATATATACACACACACACATATATATATACATACATACACGCACATACACACATATATCTATAAACACACAAACAAATACACACACATACATATATACATATATATATATATATATACAAAACTTAGCAACATATTAATACATTAAAATACAAACATACACATTTCGCAGTACAAACACACATAACTAGACATAAATATATACATATATATATATATACACATACAGAAAAATGAGTAACATTATGTAGTTATACCATACACATTCATATCGTCAGATTGACCATCAGGTAATAAAAGTTAGAATCTATTCAACTTACATCTACGTATCATTATCATTTAAAGTATACGACCCCTATAATAAGTTAAATTTATAACGGTGTTTACAATTAACCGTTAGTTCATATCTCTGATTTAAGAGATCAGCCTTGTTTTTAAATCTAATAATTTCAAACTTTTCGTTAAGACACAGGTAACACGGGGAATATAGGGATTTACATGTCCGGGCTTTCTTAATCAATGTCCAATTAACCGTAGGTGTTTTGTTCTTTTCTTTTAGGTTCCAAAAGTACATGGACAATGAAGTCATGTACCTATAGTCACAGTTATTGAAAGATTGCATATGCCCCCGCCAGCGTTCTTTGAATGTATTCATTGTGCTACCAATGTAAAACTTCTTTATATTTGGATTCTCAATAGTTGAGATAGTACTAAGATAGACTACAGAACGTATTCCACAGTTATTTTGTAGTGGACAATTATTAGGATACCTACAATTACATGAATTATTATTTGTGTCATTATATTTAGTATTACTGTCAGTAACCTTTTGAGTAATCGAGCTTTTTGAATCCCTATACTTGTTAAAGACTATGTTGTTATGTTTTTTAATGATTTTCTCTAGGTTATCTGCACAACTATAGCTTAATTTAAGTGTATTAGGATTAAATATTTTACTAAGTGGGTTAGTTTCAGTGTTAGGGAAATGTTTCTTGATTAGGTTTAGAAACATACGTCATCGGTTGGGGTATCCAACTGTCTGGGTCAATGTCTGTGGATGTGTGTGCATGTATTTATATATATCTATGTGTATGGAAAGTGCATCCACTTTTAATTATGTATGTATGTACGTGTGTGTTGGTTTCCCTTCTCCCATTTCCCCCCCCCCTTTTTTTTTCATGACAGACGGTGGAGATGTTCCCTGTCTGGTCCCCTTTTTTGTGTGTGTATATGTCTTGGTGCTTATGTATTAGAATCTGACTGCGTTTGTTTTACGCGTGAGTTTGGGACCCCATTTACACACCATGAGGATTAAAATGTATACATTGTAAAAAGACCGGATATTAAATATAGCTAAAGTAACTTTAATGAAAAAATTAATTGAATAACATATATATTTCTTCTTTTCTCCTCAGTAATTTTATAGTTGTAAACTTGATAGCGAATAAATGTTAAATTTTGATTTTGTAATTAGCAGTTTTAAATTTTAATATTAAATTTTATCATATAATTTAGTAATTATTCGTTGGAATAAATTATTTTTTAATACTAAACATCTGAATAGATATTATAACATGACTTCGTTATCGAGCTTTTTGAATTTTCCTGTACTTGTGTTCTGATTGGTCCATCTAGCCTTTGTAACAACGTTTTCCCCTTGCGTAGAATATTAATTAATTTGAAACTTTTAAAACCATTTATTTTACATTCAACGTCATCACTTGATAAGACACCGAAGGTGTTGAAACAAAATGGCTATTTTTGTAGTGATTTTATAACATATTTATGTTATAATTTTTTTTTCTTTAAAAATAAATAATTATATCTGCTCTACTTTGTATTGAGCACTCTTTTAAGAATAGTAATTGTTGGTTATTGGAATTCATTCCATATACACCAATCATATACTTGGGTATATATATATATATATATATATATATATATATATATATATATATATATATATATAATAGGATAAAGAACAAATAGGAAACGCTTCTAAATCTAACAAGTTTCTCCTTTATTAAGAATTAATCATAGAAGAAATGTGTGACATGTGTCAGTACAGAATATAATAACATTTCTATATGGAAAAATATATCACATTAATAATATATGTGATATATCCTTTCATACAAAGATACTTTATTATATTATTTGGTGCAGACATATGCCATACATTCCAGTATAGACACGAATACATAGATCCAAACACACAACAACATACACAAACTATTCCCCCATATATATATATATATATATATATATATATATATATATATATATAATGTAAGATTTTATTATATATCTCGCACTGATAAAAATATCTATGAAAAGAATTTGAATATACAACTGTAGTCTTTCAGAATTTTATTTCTTTAGTGTAACTTTACGGGTTTCACAGTTCTATGATTTTCAAAAGTTAAACTGAGATTGGGAGATGTTGGCCATCAGCAAATGATCATGACAGAGGCACACGTCTCTCCATCTCAATTTAACTTTTGAAAATCATAAAACTGGAAAACCGGTAAAGTTACTCTAAATAAATATTCTTTAAGACTCCAGTTCCACTCTCAAACTTATTTTCCGTCTATCTATTCCTTGTCGTTAACAACGGTTAAAAGTTTAGGCACAACATTTCCAACATTTTTCCTTGTTGCACCGAAACGAAGTTGCATCTTTGTAGTGAGTAAACTCTTTCTCTATCTGAAAAAATTATAAATATCTATCTACCTCTCTCTCTCTCTCTCTCTCTCTCTCTATATATATATATATATATATATATATATATATATATATATATATAATTATTTATTTAAGAATATGACTCCAACGCTACATAAGAGTTCTCATGTTTCAAAACAAAAGAACTTCAATATAATTATTTGAATTATATTGAATTAACGTACCAAGCTCTGTTCCATCTTCAAGCGAAATATTTTTTTGAGTAACTAATTCCTGAAATTTACGCTTTTTATAAGCATATTCATTATTAAAATTACTATGGTAACGGCTAAAGCAATTGTTTAAAGAAAAGGGGCGTAAGGGTTAATAATTTGTATCAATATCTCAGTTACATTCATAGAGGTCAAGGTAGGGTAAGGTTGGGGTGTCTAAATTTAAAGCGGAAGATGACATCGTCTAGTCTGCTTAAGTGTCTATGGAGATTTATTTATTTATTTATTATATATATGATATGTGTTCTTTGTTTTGGAATCATAAACTTCAGTCTACAACAGTAGATTAAATAAGGGGTTCATTTCAGAATTCCCTGTTACCCGAATCGATATTAAAGAAACTGCCACTATTTGTGGCATGTGGCGACTTCCTTACTTTGATCGTTTCCGCAGCAACGGAAATAATCAGCAGGTTACAACCGGAAATAGTAGGTCATAAACGCACTGACAAATTCCTATCCGACCTATTTCCTTTTTTTTCCATTTCAGCGACCTGTACATTCATGGGCAGCTCTATTTTCTACTCTTTACCATTTTCGATTTCAGCGGTTGAAACACTCAAACCTCACTCGAAAGGCCACGTCAAAACCCTTGCTGTAGAAGTTGAAGCCTGTCCCAACAGCTTGAGTTCAGATTTCTCGCTCCTTCTCGTAGGAACAGGCGGAAAATTTTCTCTTTGAGATGTCTATCCAAAGGAAAATCTACACACAACCCTTGCTACAGAAGACAAGGGCTGTCCTGGAAGCTTGATTTCAGTTTCCTTGCTCCTCCCGTAGGAACAGGCGAAGAAATTGTATACTAATAAAATAATGAATGAGTAGTGATACCAGCATTTTTTAGGTCTTTCTTTCACCTGACTACCATATTTGTCTTGTTGACAAATAAAGTTATTATTTCATTGATTATAAACAGCTGAAATAATTCACCTTCGGAAAGGCTATCAGGTACATCCAAGGGGCCAGTAGCTTCCATAAAATTAGTCTGCCATGGATGATAGTATCTGCTCAGTATCTAGTGGTCATCATCGCGCTCCTCCACATCACTAACGTGGTTATCAACTTCAACCACTTCACAGTCAATATCTACTTGAGTAAAGCCTTCAAAATCATCATCAGATTCCAAATCAAAGAAAAACTCCTGAATAAAGGCGTCGTTGGATATTTATACAGCCATTTTTGTACACAAAAAAAAATTTAAAAAATTTAAAAAAATTCACCAAAGAGTTAACAAGGTTTTAATTGTAGAAACAATGTAGTGTATAGAAGAATTCAAAATGGCATCGGAAAACAGAAGTTTAGACTCATTCCAAAGCAGTACTAGGTGATTTGAGCTTAAAATATCGTCAATATCAGTTGACAAGTGTTTGTTTATAGCAACCATCTCAACGCAATAAAATGCGCCTAGAGCAGCAAAAGGAGAGAATTCTATGGCAACAATTTTCACCTCCAGCGTGATAAAGGTTACTTTGCAAACATGCTAAGCAGACTTTACAGTGTAAGTGAGTGAGACATAATCTAACTTGATCAGCAGTTTGAATAAATATTTATTTAAAAAAAAATCAATTCACCTCAAGCAAGTTAACAATGTCCTAGCAGTTTCACAGATGTCTCGTTCGTCCCATCCTTATGAGCAGAGAAATCTTTCTTTAAAAAACATCTACTCAATACGCTTTTTAAGTGGGAAACCCCGGTTATCTCCTGCAAAATACTACTAAATTCAACCAGAAATAAAAGCTGTTGAACAGTTATCTTGAGCCTTGGGATTTGTTCATTCCACTCTCACTGCCGTGTGAAAGGTTGTCATAGGAAAAAACAAAGATGAGGATAATAGTCAAATAGTGTAAATAATGGTAACTCAAAAATTCAGATAGAAGTCAAAGTTTAATTTCATTTCACATTTTTTAATTCGTCTGTTTATTCTGATAGGAATATCATCAGCTATTCGCAGATATTTTAAACATTTTTCATTTATGAGATATTTTGTCAGTCTTTTTTTGCCCCAGAAGAGGCATTCAATGTTTTAAGTAGTTGAGATGAAGTCATGTATTTCTGTCTGCATATGTTTAATTATTTTTTTATTTTTCTGCTAAGTAGTATTGAACTCTATTCATACATTTTAATCGGATTTATTGCTTACACTTTTTTAAGTAAATGCTCTGCTTATAGTAAACAGTATTAACGACATTTACCAACCTGAATGTCCGAGAAAATTCATAGAAAATGTGTTCTCCGTCACATATGTCACGTTAAATAACGGTTCTGTGTACGATACAGGTTCGATTCCTGTATGGGAACACATATTTTCTATGAAATTTCTCGGGCATTCAGGCCGGTAAACGTTGTTAATACTATTTATTGCAAACAGAACACTTACTTAAATAATTGTATCAATAAAAATAACATGTAAACAATAGATATATTAAAGTAATTGTCGGACTTACTCGATTTCATAATACACTGTTATTGCATTTAATCTCAAAGTTTTTTAAAATATTTTTCACTCATAGAGAGATAAAGACTTTCGCATTATATTTTTTTAATTATTATTTTTAATTATTTTTAATTCCTTGTGTTTTAAGTTTAAATCTATCACAGTTGCATTTTAATTTGCACGGGACGTCTTGCTCAGAAGGCAAGTAATCACAGCTCATCACGCCCTCCTGACCCGTACATCCATTAGTAATATTGACCTTTTTACCATCAATCGCACACATCGCTCCTGCTATCTATTCACATAAGCTCATCAGGTAGGTAGTCCGTTACCTACCTCGTCTCTTTGTCTTCAAGATGTACTGTGAGTATCAGATATTTCTAACTCTTTTAGATCTATGAGATTTGAGCTGACTCTTTCCGATTCCATGAATGAGTCGCCATTTGTTCCTATTTTCTTCAAGTCTCTGTTATCGGTCACGTGTTCAGTCCACGACATTCTCAGCATCCTTCTATAGAACCACATTTCTTTGGGCGCCTATCTTCTCTTCATCAGCGAGGAAATTTAAGCAATCGTTGTCATATAAGAGGATCGGTATTACATAGCGATTCCACACATTTTTTTGGTTGCTTCTAACGAAATTGCCTTGTTTTCTCTTCCTTTGCTTGCTTTTAGGAATGCATCATTTGCCATTTTAATTCACACTCAGCTTTCAGTGTCATATTTTCATCCTTTAATAAAGCTCTTCCCGTGTATTTAAACTTCCGAAGTTGTTTGGTTTAGACATCTCTAACTATCGCATATTGTTTTTATTCTTTTCATCTTGCTGATAAACATAGGAGTCATTCATAAAAAGCATCGGTTCGCGTGGCTGCTTTTGTCTCGAATACTTGTTAGGTTCCTTTCAAAATATTTTAAAAATCATCAGTTTCTGTTCGATAGGGCGCTAGTTACCAAAATCTCCTTATAGATTTCTGGGACTGAAATTTTTAGTTAGTTTTCCTTTACGTACTTTACTACTGAGTAAATATATATGTGAATCATTTGCGTAAGTGCCCTATTATATCCTTTAAAAGGTCTGTTACTATGCCACATTTGCCAGATATTTTTCTGCATTTCAGTTTATGAAAAGTTATTTCTTTTTATGTCAGCTATGGTATATACTTTACATTTCCTGATAAACGCTTTTTCTTTTTGAAATTCTTTTTCGTTTACGTTTGTTTTGTTAGGTTAGATACCAGGAAATAAAATTCTGAACATTCGTCTCAGATTCATCTTTTGATCTTAAACGCAAATGTCTTCAGTCATCAGGCTAGTGAGTGACATTGAATTAAAGAATATGAAATAAATAAAATACAATTCTGATGTTTGGTCATTTGGAGAAACTTTAAAATGCAAATTGAATTGCTAAAAATTTTAATTCAACTTCGCATATTTTAATAATTTTTATGCATTTATAAATTTTCAGACTAATTGTAGCTAAGAATATACTAATGGTTTATTAACTTCTTTTACATTTACACACACAAACACACACACATACATACATACATATATATATATATATATATATATATATATATATATATATATATATATATATATATATATATATATATATATACATTTCTGACCATGAGACTCGGGTTCGAATCTGACCACGGTCGATTTGTCTGCTCATCGTAGTTGCAGTATAAACCACAGGTTGTCTCTATGGGCGTTTTTGAACAAACACAAATGTACATAAGCGAGCGTCTGCAATAGGGATTTGCTAGCCGCCCTAGTAGACGGGTATACTCGAATAAGTGGTTTACGAGCTGCTGCCGTATTTCGTATAGAGAAAACAGTAAAATTATCTGCCTTTTTGAAGTGCGGCGACGGCCTAGGGGTAAGATATCTGACTGAATTCAATGTTCTATGAAACCTTGAAGCAATCGGATGCCTAGCCATATCGAGGAGCTCTGGTACAGCGAAACAGTCTGTCTGTGGATGACTATACATATATATTTATATATATATATATATATATATAT
>OZ010609.1:6902173-6909673 GCA_963932145.1 Acanthosepion lycidas | reverse complement strand
TGTGTCAAGGAGTTTTGTTGGTTGTCCGCTAAACTTCGCACTGCACATAGCATTTAAAGGCGTTGACGTCTGGGGAGTTAGGTGGCCAGATATAAGGGGTGATGTTGTCGCAGAAATTGTCTGATAACTATGACTATGTTCTCATGCTTGTGTGGCATGGTGCAGAGTCCTGTGGTCAGACATAGAGTCTTCGAGCAGCACCGCTCATGTTTTGGTTGTTTTGTTTTTTTTTGTTCTTATTTTTTTGTTTTTCTTTTTTTATTAAGTCTTAGATTTTTTTAGACGCAGTTGAGACAAATTTTATGTTGAGTTTAGATTAATTCTTTTTGGTTGTAGTTGTGATAGAGTTAGTGGGTAGAATAATATATATATATATATATATATATATATATATATATATGTTTCCGATCCAACAATGCGAGTTTTCAAGATTATTTTTTTCTTTTTGAGAGTTTGCAAACACCGGTTTCTACTGACTATATTTTTATCACATTAGTGTTCAAATACTAAATCTTTAATAAATATTGAAACAGTCTAGGCTTCTTGCTTGAAAAACTTGATAAAACTATGCATCTTCCTCACAGAAATTAATAGGGCTAATCTTAGTATAATCAGATTTCTTCCATTCTCGCCGAAATATACCATCATCCTCGAGTCGGACGGATCCGTGTACACAACGCTAAATAAATCTCCAAGAACATCCTAAATCCACAATATTTTCGCGAAAATGTTTTGGCTGAGTTTCATAAATGTTTTTTTATTATATGATGACATCGACTCCAAATGGATTTATCGCATTGTCGATCACGTTGATCGAGTGTAGAAGTTAAAAAAAATAAAACTGGTTTTCAATTAAATGGTGGCCTTTTTTAAGTGCATGCCAATTTGCATACATATGATCATTCTAATCTTTCTAATTGGTTCTGGGTTATTAACAAGCATAGAATAACTGAACACGTTTATCTAAAAAAAAATAAATTCACTGCATGAAGAAAAACAGATGATCAAAAAAAAACAATAAAACAGTGAATTTGTACCATTAACTCATGGATCAAATCGATTTCTCCCTAAAGTAAATTATCGACTATTATCTCAGATATCGATAAGCTGGTAATCGTTTGTACTAATATTCGATCTATGAGAAGGGAAATAATTTGAAATGATATGCTTTCAAATTTAATTAACCTCTCTTTGTCAGAATTCATCCAGATATGTTAGTACATATAACGTATTTATTGATACATCATTGGTGATTACTAAATGCTATCTATTAGGTTGGTGCTAAAATAATGACGTTTTTGACGTTAAAAATATGTCAAAAAACCTCATTATTTTTGCACCAACCTAATAGTCTTATACTTGCAGGAACATGCTAATCAATTCTATTTTCTAGTCGTTAATTGGTTCGCCCTATGTATTCAACTTCCCTCTGACATTTGAATTTGTGTACGATAAAAATATTTTGAAAATAGTACAAACAATCTTTGATAAACGAAGGAAACACTGATTTAGTCTAAAAAGTAACCCGCAATGTGACAGTAGAAAAACCTAATAGGACACAAGCCGACACTCTGTCAACCAGTGTGTGACTTTTCCCATCCTACCACGGTAAGTTTAAATAAACAGCGGACAGGTTGTGAACGAACCCTGTCAGTTCTTCAAAGCTTTTAATCGTACGCTCTGCAACGCGGTTAATGACATTCACAGGATAACAATTGCCAGAAAGGATACGATGAATGTTCGCCAATGGTCGATCGAATTTACAGGGAGGAAAAATAATCAGCGCACGTGAACGAAGGTAGAGATCTGGCTAATCTTCCGAGAATTAAGCACCAAATAATAACAGTTTGTGTAGACCTGTGAACGTAGGCTTTTGATAAACACTGGTAATAAAAAAAAAACACCTTTGCTTTCAGCCATTACGTCCAAAATAGGCAAAATATAATTATTTTCCCCTTCCATGATAAACTGAAGAAATGGAAGGCTTCAGCATCATTGCTGGGATCGAAAATATAAAAGGGGGCATGAATGCAAAATAGATACGCGTGGGGTTTAGAAAATGATTCAAATAAAAGGTTTTCATAAAAACCGAGAAAAATGGTACCGAATACCAGGCCAAGGTGACGGCTTATCGAAATTTCATTGACTTGGTAATACATAAGTTGGATTCATGTCACATTTCCCCTCACTGTTAAACGCATGAAGTCCAAACTACCGGAACTAAGGCAGGATCCAGGTGACGACCGATCGAAATGTCATTGACTTGGGGATAGATGTTATCATTAATATGAAATTTCACATCCCCTGTTGCTAAACGGATAAAATCTAAATTACAAGAAATAACGGCCCATCGGAATTTCAATGATTTGGGAACACATGTTATCATTAAAGTGAAATTTCACCTTCCATCTTGCTAAACGCATGACCACCAAAGAACCGGATCTAAGTCTTGATCCATGTGACGGCTCAACGAAATGTTCTTGAATTGGGAATTCATGGTATGATTAAAGTCAAATTTCACCTCCTCTGTTACTAAACGCATAAACTCCAAACTACCGGATCTACGTCTGGTTCCAGGTGACGGCCCATAGAAATGTCATTGACTTGGGTATACATGCTATGATTAAAGTCAAATTTCACCACCCCTGTTTCTAAACGCATACACTCCAAACTTCTTGATCTAAGTCCGGTTCGAGGCGACGGCCCATCGAAATATAATTGACTTGGCAATACAGGTATGATTAAAATCAAATTTCACTTACACTTTTGCTAAACGCATGAACTCTAAACT
Source organism: Acanthosepion lycidas (assembly GCA_963932145.1). NCBI lineage: Eukaryota > Metazoa > Mollusca > Cephalopoda > Sepiida > Sepiidae > Acanthosepion > Acanthosepion lycidas. Next base: position 6,906,882 of record OZ010609.1, on the reverse strand, counting down.
ACCGGTTCTAAGTGTGCATGCAGGTGATGACCCATCGAAATGTCATTGACTTGGGAATACAGGTATGATTAAACTCAAATTTCACCTACCCTTTTGCTAAACGCATGAATTCTAAACTACCGGTTGTAAGTCTTGATGCACATGAAGGTCCATCGAAATTTCATTGACTTGGGTATACATGGTATGAGTAAAGTCAGATCCATCTCCCCTGTCGCGAAACGCATGAAATCCAAACTACCGGATCTAAGTCTGGATCCATGTGACGGAGCATCGAAATTTCATCGATTGGGAATACATGGTATGATAAAAGTCAAATTTCAACTCCCCTGTTGCTAAACGCATAAATTCCAAACTAACGGAACTTAGGCTGGATACAAGTGACGGCCCATCGAAATGTCATTGACTTGGGAATACAGGTATGTATTAAAGGCAACTTTCATCTCCCCTCTTGCTAAACGCATAAACTACCGGACCTAAGTCTGCATCTATGTGACGGCGCATTGAAAAGTGTTTTAATTGCGAATACATGGTAGGATTAAAGTCAAATTTCAACTCCCCTGTTGCTAAACGCATAAACTCCAATCAACAAGATCTAAGTCTGGATCTATGTCACAGCCCAGTGAAATGTCCTTGAATTGGGAATACGTGCTATGATTACAGTCAAATTTCAACACACCTGTTGCTAAACGCATAAACTCCTAACTACCGGATCTAGAGTCTGGATCTATGTGACGGCCCATTGAATTGTCCTTAAATTGGGAATACATGGTATGATTAAAGTCAAAATTCACCTCCACTGATGCTAAACGCATCGACTCCAAACTACCAGAACGAAGGCTGGATCCAAGTGACAGCCCATTGAAATGTCATTTTTGGGGGAATACGTGCTATGATTAAAATCAAATTTCACCTCCCCTGTTGCTAAATGCATAAACTCCAAACTAACGGAACTAAGTCAGGATCTATGTGACGGCCCATTGAAATGTCCTTGAATTGGGAATGCATAGTATGATTAAGGTCAAATTTCAACTCCCCTGTTGCTAAACGCATAAACTCCAAACTACCGGAAGTAAGGCTGGATTCAAGTGACGGACCATCGAAATGTCATTGACTTGGGAATACATGGTATGATTAAAGTCAAATTTCACCTCCCCTGTTGCTAAATGCATAAACTCCAAACTACCGGAACTAAGTCTGTATCTATGTGACGGTCCATTGAAATGTCCTTGACTTGGGAATACATGGTATGATTAAAGTCAATTTTCAACTCCAATGTTGCTAAACGCTTAAACTCGAAACTACCGGAACTATGTCTTGATCTATGTGACGGCCCATTGAAATGTCCTTGAATGCGAATACATGGTATGATTAAAGTCAAATTTCAACTCCATTGTTGCTAAACGCATTAACGGATATAAGTCTGGATTCATGTGACAGCTCATTGAAATGTCCTTGAATTGGGAATACATGTTATCATCAAACATTTTTCAAGTCCCCTGTTGCTAAACGCATAATCTCCAAACTACTGTATCTAAGTCTGGATACATGTGACGGCCCGTCGAAATGTCTTTGACTTGGGTATACATAGTATGATTAAAGTCAAATTTCACATCCCCTGTTGCTAAACGCATAACCTCCAAACTACCGGATCTAAGTCTAGATCCAGGCGACGGCCCATTGAAATGTCATTGACTTGTGAATACATGGTATGATTAAAGTCAATTTTCACCTCCCCTGTTACTAAACGCATAAACAGCTAACTTCCCCGAGCCCCCGCAACCGTCGCTTGCGCTGGCCTCGCTCCGAGCATCGATCCCTCCTTTTGGTGCAATTGGAGGGTACGACCTCGGGCAGCTGTTCCCCTGGGCCGGGCACCTCTCAGCGACAAGTATTCACAAGATAATTCGAATAATCTTGTTTTATTTTGGGACAATTTGTTCCGAGAAACAGATTCACCCGAGAGAATAAAAGTTCAAACTTTTTTTTCTTTTAGAGTGAGTAATACAAAAATTCAACCCGCTCGAAAAAACCACACATTCCATTTCCGTTAAACTTTGGACAATCAAATACAATAGTACCTCGGTTCACGAATTTAATTCGTTCTTAAATGCTGTTAGTTACCTGAAATGTTCGTAAACCGAAAGTATTTCCCCAATAGGAATCAATGTAGAGAACAAAAATTCACAATACAATAAAAATGGAGAAAGAAAAAACAAGCCACAACACCATTTTGTTCGATAACCGAGGCATTTTCCTCTCGAATCTTCTGTTCGAAATCAGATTCGTTCTACATGTGAGACGTTCGAGAACCGAGGTTGCTCTGTATATGTTTATTTAAATCTTCATTTTCAATAACAAATCTTCTTGAAATGAGAGATTCAAGATCACTTTGATTTCGCTCTTCAAATTGCAACCGATTCGTTGCTAAATACCGTGAAAAATGAAAGAAAACAATGATAATTTGTGCATAATATCTGCTAGGGACAAGCGACAGAAACGCAAACATATGAGAGAAAAATAAAATAATTAGCTTAATTCTTGCTTTATAAATGGTTTCCGACCGGGTAACAGGACCATATTTTCATCATTAGCAATGATGAATGAAAGGGCAACACCTTATGACAAGCAAGATTGGAGAAACAACCTCTTGGATCTAAGGTAATTACCTTTGTGCCAGAATTGAATAACATGGTTGAGTTCGTCAATAAAACTCGAAATATTTGAGCAAGGGCTTTATACCACAAAACATGAATTCGGTTTTAAAAATACACGAAGACAGTTTTATTTATTTTTCTTTTATGACTTTCAGCCAATATTTCTTCAGAAGAAAAAACTTTCGCAAGACATTTAACGAGGACAGAGAAATAAAAAAAATTCACACAGTGAATAAAAGCAAAGAAAAGATAGGATAAAACTGAACAAAATTGGGCGAACCAATCAACGAATTGATAAGCAGGTTCCTTCTAGTATAAGACTAGATGGTTCGAACCACTCTTTGACAGTATCACATTCTGCGCATTGGTCGGCCATTGGCCTGCAATTCCTTGACAAAACAGACAATAAATATATGAACAATTCTTTCAAACTTTTGCGCAGAGCCTCTTTCTCTCTCCATAGGAGTAATATTTTACCATTTTCTAGTCACTTGGATGTATATATTTTATCCGTAAATTATTTTACTAATTGTTATGGTCAAGGTTTCCTGTCATTCGATGTTTCTAGATAAATGACATAGTTGAAGGGATTTAGCATCCCAGCGTTTTTCTTTTCCTTTTTATAGATATTGTTTTTAAATGCTCCATAATGTCATAGCAGTAGATTTGCTAAGAAAGGTTAAATGTGTTATGAACTCAGAAATCAGTGCTCTTTCGATATATTTTACAGTAATTATTTACTTTATATTTTAAGTAAAACTCTAAGTCATAATTAATGTCAGATTCATTACTGTTATGGTCCAAGTTCCTTGTACCACGGTGATGGTCCAAGGTTATAACCAATGAAAGGATAACACGAACACAGGTATGGAATACAAATATATATTACAACAGAAATATAATACAAAGAAGTAGAAGTATTAGTAATAACTATCAGATTTGGTTAGAGTGAACTATGTTGTCTCGACAAGTATCACTATTCCAATGTCCTTACAATATGCTCTCAATTATCTCTCCTCGTCTCATATGTCTTGAGAGGCGCAGTATTTACAAAGTCAGGAATAGTCCATTATTATTATGGGTAAGTTCCCATCACACTAATAAATTTATTTTCATCGTTGTTCAAAAAAAGTCCAACCGCATCTCTACATTTATTCATTTCATTTATTCACTGTGTGAATTGTTCATTTTACGTGTCTGATATATATATATATATATATATATATATATATATATATATATATATATATATATATATATATATATCCGAATGGGTAAGTATAGGTATCCGAGCGAGCGATCATATAAATATACATATAAATTCTGTAAGAAAAATGGTGTTCAATGTTAAGTAACAGAACTATTTAATAAATATATTAATAAAGATACATAATAACTTGACATTAATTGCGCAACTCCGAGTTTCATGCCGAAGCAATTTTGAAGTGATAGAATTATTATATTTACTTTTTTACATATTATGGAGTGACATTGCTTCTTTATTTTAATATACTGGTGTACACGAGTTTATATTTGGGTGGAATCGTATTGGAGTTAAAATATTTAAATTAATTGTAGTTTAATTTTGAATTTAAGCTCAGATAAAGAGTTAAGATTGAAATTAAGGTTGAAAATAAGAAATATAAATTTTAAATTACAGAGACGCTGGTTGTAAAGTAAACAAAATGATAGATAGATAGATAGATAGATAGATAGATAGATAGATATATAGATGAATATATATATATATATATATATATATATATATATATATATATATATATATAGCATAATGAGAATCACGTATACTTTCTTAATATGTATATATAGAAAAAGTTTCAAATTAAAAAAATAATGTTGTTCTTTTATGAAAGTTTTTATTTATTCTCATATATATATATATATATATATATATATATGAAAAGTCCAAGTATCACGCATATAATATATAAATAATAATATATATAATATATTACATATACATATATATATATATATATATTATTCTTATATTTATATACACCCACATTTCACACAGACAAAGACACACAAACA
>OZ010609.1:6872173-6897173 GCA_963932145.1 Acanthosepion lycidas | reverse complement strand
ACAAATGGATTAAATATACACAGTTCAAAGCATTCACTTTTTTTTGTCGACTTCACAGTAGAGTAAGATCACTTGGACACCATCTGTGAGAAAAAGACCACCATAATGCATTTCCCTCCGCCAGAAATTTGGAAATGGCATGCTGTACTGCTTGGCATTCGCGCTGGAAGTTCTATTACGAACATTTCAGAATATTTAGGTACCATTTTGTGGACAAGAGTTAGATGAGTCTAATGGTGATTACGAAGCTATTTAGAGTGATCACTAGTGATGGTGACGTTATGCCTCAATTCATCTCCCATATGGCACGGAGGATACATCAAGTGGCTTGAGGGGGTAGTGCTGCCCTGGGTTAAGTGTGGGGGATGCTGAAATGTCTGGCAAAAGAATTCTACACTATGCTACACAAGGAGAAGAACCTAGACATAGCTGTCAGACAATTCCTGCGACCACATCACTCCTTAAATCTAACTCCCCAGACTGCAATCCCCTTGATTATTATATGTGGGGGTGCAGTTGAGCGATCGACCAACAAAATTCCTTGTAACACCAAAGATGAACTAAAGCCAAGGATTATGGCAGAATTCGCCAGCTTAACACCATAACTAGTAAAGTATTTTAATGCGTATTTTTGGCGCAGACAGGTGTCTTAGGACATACAATATTAAACTTCTCTTCGATGGCTGGTACTTTGAAAATTATAGCTTATTTTTGAAAAAGACCCAAATGGGGATGATGACAGAAAAGGTAAAACAATGAGAATCATGAAAAAAGAAATTTATTCAGAAAAATATATTACAAAACTAAAATGAAAAATCGCTTATTAAAATATCGTTGAATATATTTTATTTAAGTAGAATTATAACATAAACATAGGGAAAAAAAAACAAAATGTTTGTGATCAATAATTACTGATGCCAGGCCGTCACACATTAAACGTGAAAACCTACATTGCATTTTAAACAATTTCCTGGCATTTTTCTTACGGACAGGATATTTTCTTTGTTTACCAAGAGTAGTTCTTTCTAGAACGTGTCCAGACAGTCTCTTTCTGATTTCATCTTTGTACACGCTTCGCAGATGCCTTACCCAAAGAGGGACAACTTAATTTCTTTGGATCAGATAAAGATGAAATACTTATATAGGCTGTAACAATTCTTCTTTTGAATTGAAGAATAGGAATGTTATCATTTGCCATGTAGTAAAGAACATAAGCGTTCATAACAACCATATCAATAAGATTGGTGAATAAAGGAAAATACCATTTCTTCGTGCGAATTTTGATACTATATTTATTTATCATCCAATCCATTTTGTCTACTCCACTTATATGAATGTTGTAATCAGCTATGCATTTGGGCTGCAGCATATTTACTTTCTTGTTCATTTCTCTATTCCACCGTTTCACACTTACACGTGGTAGTGCACCTTGAAAGTTTGACAGCGTTCTTTCATTATTATGCTTCCAAGCAGTGGAAAATATTTTCTTCTCTGAGTCGAATCTGCAATCATAAAAGCCTCTAACTTTGCTCTTCAATTCGTTATCAGGAACAAGTGGGCATTTATTTGTGCGATTACTTCTTACAGCTCCTGAAGCTGAAACACCTTTCTCAGTTAGTATATTTAGTAACTCAAAACTTGTAAAAATTATCACAGTACAATACATGTTTTGAAGGAGTATAAAGCTGCGAAACTGTATTAAAAACCACTGCAGTACCTAAGCCAAACTGTAAATCATGTCCATCTTTCTTTCCTCCATACAAGTCAACATGAAAGCAGTAACTTGCATTATGCCCAGTTCTTGTATCCAAATCTTATCAGCTTGCCTCTTATAAATTGTTTCAAACTATAGCGACCGTAATACTGCACCATTTGTTCATCGATGGTGAGTTGCTTTGCAAAACGCCAAACTTTACGAATCTTTCATTCAACATTTTATATAACGGTTCTATCTTGAAGGTCTTAGGAATTGCTCCTGTTCCAAGTATGGAGTTTTCGTTGAAGTGCAAATACCGTTTCATTTCAATGTATCTATTGCGTAACATACATTCACGAAATAATTGGAAGTTTCACATCTTTATCTTCACAACAATACATTTGTTCTTGAAGCAAGTTATGCTATCCTTTAATCGCAAGCAATCATTTGAGAATGCGAAATTGCAGTGATTATTTTGAGCATCATACATAACACTTTGTCTTACAATATGAGTTATGACATCACTTCATCAAAAATCGTCTCAAATGCCCCCACAGGAGATTTATCCTTGAAATACGTTTCTATATTGGTGATTCTCATATTTATTGCATCAGAATTTCATCGTTCAATATGAAAATCTCTTCGTGATGTATTCCAAGTTGGTGTGGATTTTGTTTTGCATTTTCGACGTTTAGCTGCAGGTTGAACTTGAACTCTTGATGTTGAACATTCTCCTGCACCTTCTGTACAATTTGAGTGTAATTCTAAAGATCCAAGTACATCATGTGGAAAACTATCACTAATTTCATCTTGAACAATGTCATCTTCATCAGAAACTACACCTAAATTATCAAGAGGAAGTACCACAACATCTATTGGTGAATTATCATCAGGAATTTCATTTGCAAAATCCGGATCATTCAATAGATTATTCGTTTCATCTAGAGTGAAAAATTTACTTTTCCTCATCATGAAAGGGTCTGAAAAGATAAATAATTCAATTAACACATTCATCTTATTGCATATAAACAGTAATATTGCAAAACTTATAGAAAAATAACAGTAAATAAATTATGTCTCGTTGTGAACAAGTACAGAGCTTTTTGCAATGCTTTCACGATATGGTCCCCAAATAGGGATCAATATATAAAGCACATATCTTCCTTATGTTTAATTTCAGTAGTTACCATTGTCGTTTTTACAGAAACTAGAACATCAAATATATATGTGTATAAAACATCAAAAAATAATATCCATTAGAAATAATAAAAAAATACTTTTCAAAATAGTCATTATTTTTCTACTCGTAAAATGTAAAATTATGAAAGAAAGTGTATTCTATGATTATTTACGATTAATAATAAAAACTTTAAAGGGTAAGTGTTGTAAAATATACCTCTGCAAATGCAATGTATGTAAGCAATTCAATGTAAATACAAGGAATAACATGTAGTGAGTTTAATTTTAACAGATCATCAAATGGGTCTCATGGCACGTAACGGGTTAAACAAGGAGACAGTCCAGAATAGTTGCAGAAGATTCCGAAGTTGTCTGGACGCCGTAGTTGAAGTTAATAGCGATTTTATTGAATACATTTACTCTTTAGTATTTCAAGGTGATTTTGTGTAATTTTCGTTTATATATCCTTTAAAATGAGATGCCAATATTATTTTCGTTTTTGCGTCAGTTAAACGAAAAAAGAATCCATAGCATCCTGTATATGTCCGCTATGTAGACGATATTCTTATACGTTCGCGTAGAATTCAGTAAAACACAATCAACACTACATTATAAAAAAAACTGCACTAGCAGAAACACTTGCCACTTTAAATTTAAAAGTGAATGCCCACTTCGATATAAAATAGTAGTTATAAAAAAATTCCTTTAGAGAGCACATAAGAATTCATCCTCTCATCTTCTTTTCCTTCAAGAACTCAATAATGTAAAACAGATGCTAGTTGACAATGGTTTTCCTAATTGCCTCATCGACTATCATATTAGACTATTTATTTCTAAATTAACTAATAACAATGACATTAAGATCTCCTGCAAAAGTCAAATACACGCGATTTATAAACATGATGAATTTTTACCGAGAAATATCATGAAGAAATACACAACCCCAGTCGATCAAAGCAAGATCATTGAATTTATAATCTATTAAAAAAAATTAAAACAGGCCACATCCTCAAAAATAACAACACACTTTCAAAATCAAAACTACAAAGAATCAACATTATTTACGAGTTCAAATGCCCTTTAAGGAACTGTTTTCCAAATCAAACAAAACTCATAAATAATTACATTGGTCACACGACTAGATGCTTAACTAGACAACTTATATTACAGCTATCCGTTAACAGAAATCGTTTAAACACGCACAAACACCTACCAGACAGTATACAAAACGTACGAGTAGAAAATACAAGGAAAATAAACTCATCCAATTGCAAAAAACATTAAAAATAATGGAAGCCCTAATGACAAAAAAAATCCAACACTGAATAACATTACAATGAACATGGTCGCAATGTGCTGACCATGTTTGGACGATAAAACATTCCCATAACTTCAGACACATACATAAAAAAAACACACACAATCTGTAAAAAAAATAAATAATAAATCGACTTTGATAATAGATAAAAAAATAAAAAAACAGCCAAAATCACTCGGATATGCATAACTTTTGGACAGGAAAAGAAAACACAGGAAAAAATCGATAAAAAACTTTCTTTAACTTATATAAAAGAGCGACTGCAGCACATTACACTATATATATATATATATATATATATATATATATATATATATATATATATATACGTTAACTATAATAAAGTTAACATTATATAATATACATAAGTGGATAGTTCCAGGAAGGATATAAATCCCGATAGCTGAATGTAATAAGCGGTTTTGAAACCGCAAGGTCTGTCGAACCAAATCGAATTTTGGGAAATAATATATTACCATGGTTTTCTGAATTTTAATATATATATTATATAGATGTATGTGTGTGTGTGTGTGTGTTCTCTTTTAGTAAGTTTTGACCATGAATTGTTTCCAAAATATCCTTTCCTGAAAGAATATCTATTCTTCAAAAAATTTGCACAAAAATCATACTATATTTGACTCTCCTATTGTTTTCGACGTATAAGGGTGAAACAGATCTGTTCTTAGAACCAACAGCCAGATTAACCACACATACTTGATTAGTGTGGTGGAGGCGTGTGCAGAAACAACCTCACTTTTTGGAAGAGCCGAATACAGTGGTGCTTAGCATGCCTCAAGATCCCCCCTTCCCGGAGTTTTTGAATTCTGAGTTTCCTTCTAGAACGTTCGAAGCAGCAGGTACTCATAGCTAGCGGAAAGAAGTGATGGAAGCATATCTTTCCCAAGGATATTAGCACTTAAGTGAATGCAATGAACTCGACTGGAATTCGTACTTGGCTCACCCTTTCCCCTCTCTCTCTCTCTCTCTCTCTCTCTCTCTCTATATATATATATATATATATATATATATATATATATATATATATATATATATAATGTATTATTTAATACCTATAATCGGGCGGTGAGAAAAAACACCCGGATAATACAATATGTAAATGAAACTATATGTGAACAAATCGATATCAGGGGAAAAAAAAGTGAAAAAATAAAAGACTAAAGTCATCCAGTTTGGTCTAAAATAATCAATCAGCACCGGAATGTTTAGTCAAAAAAAGAAAAAAAAAATCAACAGAGTAAATTAAGTAAGACATAAAAGTGCTCAATGCACTAAGTAGAGCAAAATCCTTGTAAACTTTAGTAGGTAGGTTCTGGCTCAATACACACCCACCCATACATACACATAGACACACACACACACACACACATATATATATATATATATATAAAGTGAACATAGAAGTCAACACATAGAGGTGACAGTCTGTTTCATGCTTTATGCAATCGCCAGGCCACGTGGCCTGACGATTGTATATAGCATGAAAAAGGACTGTCGCCTCTAAGTATTGACTTCTATGTTCACTTTTATATTTACACACGCTCTATCTCTGATATTGAGCACTTTATTCCATAAATATAGCACACCTTAAGACTATATTTCTTCATATATATATATATATATATATATATATATATATATATATATATATATATATATATATATATATATATATATACTCTCCAGACCGCTACTCGAGTTTTACCCTAACGAGTTCATCAGTCAATCGGAACGTTCGATTTCCCTGACGATTGCAGTATAGTTAGGGCAATTGATCTCTCTTACTTATAGATGCAGAGAACATTGTCTATTACAGATTCAATAGATGTCTGTCTTTTATCCTTGATTCTCTCTTTATTGACCCTTTATTGACCATTTCTTTAAGTTTTTTATATATTGGTTATTTTCTTTGATATTATTTGATATTTTCTTTTATATTCTATATATATAATATATATCTATATTATATATATATATATATATATATATATATATATATATATATATTATATATATATATATTATATATATATTATATATATATATTATATATATATATTATATATATATTAAATATATATATATATATTAAATATATATATATATTAAATATATATATATATATACTATATATATATATATTAAATATATATATATTAAATATATATATTAAATATATATATGTATATATTAAATATATATAAATATATATTAAATATATATATATTAAATATATATATATATATATTAAATATATTTATTAAATATATATATATATATATTAAATATATATATATATATTAAATATATATATATTAAATATATATATTAAATATATATATATAATATACATATATATATATTAAATATATATTAAATACACATATACATATATATATATATATATATAATTATTAAATATACATATATATATATATATATATATATATATATATATATATATATATATATATATATATATATGTATATATATATATAGTACGAGGCAAAAAAGTGGACGCACAAATAGTATGTCGATTATTATATTTTTACCAAGACAAGTGAGTAGTAAAATGAGTTTAATTAATACAGAGGTATTAATACAGGTGTACATAAGTACATTCTGCAAGTCAAAAAATAATTTAGTATTTTGTTGGTTAACCTTTTCGTTTAATAATGGCCTTAATTCTTCGTGGTATTCTATAGACTAAATTCTTTAGTACGTGAACTTACTTATTCCGGCATTTGTTTAAATCGCGAGGCTCATTTTCTATGTTAACTTTCATATTACGGTCGCCCTTATCCGTTATTGCCTAAATATTTTCAATTGGGTTCAGGTCAGGACTCTGACTAGGCCACTAAAAGAATTAAGAATACACACACACACATACACACACACGCACACACACACATATATATATATGTATATGTATATATTACCGTTATGACTTCTGACTTTTTTAAATAATTGATTACCTTTATAATAATACGAATAATTTTTTGACGAAAAATAAAGAATGGTTTAATTCCTTTTTCTTCTTAATGTCACCCTAATGCGACAATTCTAAAATATTATATAAGTATAGTATGACTATGATATTCTGGAAACTTCTAGGACTTCCTGGAACCTTCTAGAATTTGTTTTACTTATTTCTAAGGTTGTATGTTATGCTATAGCTATAAACTGTTAAATGTGTAAGAAAAGTACATAAATATTATCCAATAACATCATTAACAGAGTGAAAAATAAATATTCTGAATTTTACCCTAATTCCAGATATAGCAAAATCCAAATTTCAGTTTGAGGTAAAGTTTTTCAAAAATTAAAAGAAATAAATGACTTTATCATTGAGTTAAAAAAGTTAATTGATTTATGACACAAAGGGTTACAAAGTCATGTCCCTAATACACACAAGCACAAAAAGATTTATAATATGATGCCGGAAGGACCATTACAAAGAATACACACCACATCGTCAAATTAAGCCAGAAATGATTCGAAGTTACTCCTGGCTAATGGATGCTCTAACATCATGCTTGCATTCGTTATTTTTTAAACGAGTAGACGTGAAAGTTGGATAGATGGATATATAAAAATCAGCCGGAAGTTGGCTAGTCTCAATCAGTCTCTTAGAAAACTGAAAGGAGTAATCAATGGCCTATATAGAGTAGAAGTGTTTCTAAAAGGTCCGAATATCATAAAATAGCCGAACGTAGCCGATTCAATATTAGGATTAATAAAATATTAAGTAATAAAGAGTTCATTACAGATTGATATTGCTCAAAGGCAAACTTGCCAATAACTGCGCTGCAACAAGACATTCTTATAATGCAAAGTCACAAGTTTAGGTCAGCCAATGACGATCAAAGTTACTTTAGTGGTCACGGTTTTCAATTTTCAAGTAGTCATTTATTAAAACATAGTTTAATTTGATACAAGGTGGTACTGACGACTAGGTATTCAAGATGGAAGAGGCTACAGAAATAACGATCATTTATGCCAAGGTCGAATAAGATAAACCAAAATAAATTCATTAAAATTGAAACAAACGGTAAATAACTAGGAAGTGTTTCAACAGATGACAAAAAACACGACACTAAAATCCAAAAGAGCATTGGGATAGCGAAAGATGCTTTCCAAAAGATAAGCAAAGCATTACGAAACAGAAAAAAAAATTTGTTACAAACAAAGAGTACTGGACTTTTATGGTAATATCAGTCTTCGTAATTGGCAGTGAATACGGGAAAATCTCATCAAGGTTGAAGTGACAGCATAGAAACTAAAAAGAAACAAACAAGGCCGGCACCCCAATAACAAAAAAAATATCTGGGAAGATTTTTTTAACAGAGAATAGAATATGCAACACTGAAATCCGAAGGCATATTGGAATATTCAAAGGTGCCTTCCAAAAGCTAAGTAAAGAATAAAGAAACAGGAAAATTTCGTTACAAACAAAGGGAAGAGTACTGAAGTGTTACGTAATATCTTTGCTCATGTATAGCAGTGAATGCGGGACAATATCCTCACAGATTAATAAAAGACTTGAAGCAACTGTAATGTTGTTCTTTAGAAGGATGCTTGGTATAACATGGAGTGAAAATTTAAGCAACAAGGAAGTTTTAACAGATATGGAAATAAAAAATTACATTTATAATTAGAATGTGTGCGAGACAACTGAAATGTCTGGGCTAAATGATGAGAAAAGAAGGCCAGGAGAATTTGACACTGTCAAGATACATTGAAGGCGTAAGTTTGTGTTGCTGAAGCCCATTGTTTGGTTAGCGAAAGAAATGACTTCTTTTAAGGTGTTGTGCCGATCGATGAACAAGTGTAGACAAATACTGAAGAGGAAGGCAATGATAACCTACTTAAGGTACGCCTGTGCAAATGAATGGACAGAAATGGGATTTAGATGGATACCAGAAAGAATATAGAATAAATACAAAGGACAAGATAACAGCAAAAATTGCAATATGAGCAATGATAAAAAATTTTGCTGAAGACATTAGGTTTATAATACCCAGATATTCATACACAGATGTCCTCAAGGACACATGGCACAGTGGATAAAAGCGTTAGTTAGATCCAGTGACAGGACCCAAATAGTGTGAGTTTAATACTTGGTTAAGGCAGTGGAGAACTTTCAGAGGGAAATTAACAGGAGATAACTGATAACTGACATCCATTAAACATGGCACGTGGAACTAGAGCAGTCTACCCCAGTGAGTTCGGCATTCCAACCAACTGAAGAAGGCCGGATCGTACAACGGCCGAAGCGTTGTAATAAATATGGCTAGAAAGATGAAGACAATAGTGCGAATAATGTAAATAATGTACATAATACCTCATCTAAGAAATATAGACAGATACTGAAAGGCCGAAATGTTGTAATAAATATGGCGACAAAGATGAGGACAATAGTCCGAATAATGTAAATAGTGTACATAATACCTCATCTCAGAAATATAGACAGATACTAAAAAGCCGAAACTTTGTAGTAAATATGGCATCAAAGATGAGGACAATATTCCGAATGTTGTAAATAGTGTACATAATACCTCATCTTAGAAATATAGATAGATACTGAAAGTCAGAAACGTTGTAATAAACGCTGTAGAGCAGTCTACCCCAGTGAGCGAAATAAAGGGTTCAGTTCGACATTCCAACCAACTGAAGAAGGCCGGATCGTACAACGGCCGAAACATTGTAATAAATATGGCTACAAAGATGAGGACAATAGTCCGAACAATGTAAATAATGTACATAATACCTCAGAAATATAGACAGATACTAAAGGAAAATTAGAGAGCTAGAGGTACGATCGCACACATCTTGAAGAGACACGGTATATAGAAGAAATTCTTCAACTGCTCAATGAAACGGTGCTCTGTGGGTAGTTTCATTCGTAAGTTTGTGTTGCTGAAGCCCATTGTTTGGTTAGCGAAAGAAATGACTTCTTTTAAGATGTTGTGCCGATCGATGAACAAGTGTAGGGCCTGGAGCGATTCATCATGGAATAAGCAGGGTTCTAATCTCAAGGCGTTTTCTTTGACACGCTGGAATTTACAGCCACAAGGCAGTCATGTCTTGTTTATTGCTGCGAAACTCACTTTGCTGTCAGTCATGATGTGGAAATTGAAGTTAAGTGATGAAATTATAAGAATCTATATAAATGCATAGATAGGAACAAACTTAGATAAATTGATAGATACAGTGAGTTAGATAAATATTCCTACACTGGAAAAATATATATCTGTATTTCTGAGATGACGTACTATGTACACTATTTACATTATTCGGACTATTGTCCTCATCTTTGTTGCCATATTTATTACAACGTTTCGGCCTTCAGTATCTGTCTATATTTCTGAGATGAGGTATTATGTACACTATTTACATTATTCGGACTATTGTCCTCATCTTTGTAGCCATATTTATTACAACGTTTCGGCCTTCAGTATCTGTCTATATTTCTGAGATGAGGTATTATGGACACTATTTACATTATTCGGACTATTGTCCTCATCTTTGTTGCCATATTTATTACAACGTTTCGGCCTTCAGTATCTGTCTATATTTCTGAGATGAGGTATTATGGACACTATTTACATTATTCGGACTATTGTCCTCATCTTTGTCGTCATATTTATTAAACGTTTCGGCATTTCAGTATCTGTCCATATTTCTGAGATGAGGTATTATGTACACTATTTACATTATTTAGACTATTGTCCTCATCTTTGTCGCCATATATATTACAACGTTTCGGCCGTTGTACAGATGGCATAGTGGATAAAGGCGTTGGTTAGATACAGTGACAGGACCCAAAGAGTGTGAGTTCAATACCTGGTTAAGCCAGTTGAGAACTTTCAGAGGAAAATTAACAGGAGATAACTGATAACTGACATCCATTAAACATTGCACGTGGAACTAGAACAGTCTACCCAGTTAGCGAAATAAAGGTTTCAGTTCGACATTCCAACCACCTGAAGAAGGCCGGAGCATAAACGGCTGAAACTTTGTAATAAATATGGCAACAAAGATGAGGACAATAGTCCGAATAATGTAAATAATGTACTGGAAAAGTATCTAATAAGTTTCTTATCGATATAATTACTTCAAACTTACACAAAAAATGCATTCATATTAAATTAACCATAATAAAACCCAATTTTCCAGATCAGACATTTTTTTATATTTATTTAACGCAGTAAAATCAATATGATAATTTGGAAAAATTAATTTGAAGAAAGAAAACTGTATTCCTACAAATATAGGGATTTTATTTCGTACCTGATGTTTATGCAAAAAATATGATGTGGATGAAAATATCGTTAAGTTTTCTACTTTTAAATTAGATAACGCTCTAAATTATGCATAAATTTCACGATACAAAAGAAGGTTTACTATGGATGTCTCTAAGTGATGTAATTTATTCTCTCATCAACGAAAGTGTGCAAATAACTTTCACCGTTGTCTTTCGTCTCTTAGTCTGTCAATAAGACTGATGTTGACATTTCTGATACCACTCTTCAGTTATTTCTATCCTGTGCAACCCCCTCGAAGTTAGTGTGAGGCACATTGGCAGCTGTGGGTTTACTGTTTAACTCATCTTTATACCTGATCCACAAACATTCAGCATTTATTCACTATACATGACGACCTTATATAAAGACTATATTTCTTCATATATATATATATATATATATATATATATATATATATATATATATATATATATATATAAATATATATATATATTATTAATTCTCTGTTAATTTACATTGACCACTATTTTGTAAAAATAAAAATATCAATAAAAACACCGCATTATATATCTTAATGTTCTTTCTATATATATATATATATATATATATATATATATATATATAGAGAGAGAGAGAGAGAGAGTCTTCCACAGACAGAGTGTTTCGCTGTATCACAGCTCATCACTGTGACTAGACATCCGGATGACTCTAGCTAGGATCGAAACTCGAGTGAATTTTTTTCATATCGTCGGATAAGCTTAATAACATTATCATTAAACAAAGAAAGAAAATCGCAATATTGATACATATTTTTTTAATCCTATCTACGCTTTCGGCTTACATAAGCGATTATACAAAATGACAGTTGCATTACAATATATTAAGCAATACACGGACAGATCGGTGATGATTGTCAGTTTCTGTTTACATGGAAGATTTCCAATCAACGATAAACTTGTTACAGCTATTTTAATGTTTTTTTCCTAATTTAACCTTTGGAGTTATGGAATTTTTTGCAAAGCAAGAATTTCAAAATAAGGAAAATGACCGGAAATTGGTAGAAATTAAAATGGCATTGTTATATGCACTTTAATATGATGTTGCTATATTTGTAATAAATTTCATTGAGTCTTAGTTCGCTGATTTTGATATAGAAGGCTTCGAGAATTTGAAGTTTTGGTTTCCTTGATGAATTTCATCTTCTACTCTAAAGGATCAATGTAAAAATAAATATGTCTATTATTCAATGAAACATGTTTGAAGGGAATTAATTAATAAGATTCTTTGATCAAATCAAATGTTGTTTGTAAATTTTTGTGTTGGTAACTTCTAACTAAACACAACTTCACCGTCGTTAGACCAGTTTAGCCTGATACTGAACATTTCAAAATGTGTTTAACATTAATAAACTTTATAAAATTAATAAAATAGCAATCATCTTCAAAATATCGAAATCTACGTCGAAAATTCTTTGTACAAAGTTGGCTGTGTTAGTCTCTTTGGTGTTTGGCTTCCTCATAAATTAAGCGCAAAATATCTACTAAAACGCATATTTTAATGATAGAAAAAGATAACTGAATATTTTACAAAACCCTAGGACTGATCGTTGGGAAAGCGAAATACTAGCAAAAGTATGTTGACAATCATAGAGACTGATGCTCTCTCTGTGGTAAAATGAGAAGATGACCCTCTATTTTATATTTCATTTTGAGAGACAAAATTCCTAACAGATGTTGTTAGTAATTACACCAGCTGAAGGAGATAAGCGACGAATAGCGTCGTGAATGTTTTATACTCCATCAAGAATATATTCGCTTATTTCTTACCAATATACAAACATTATTTTTAGTAGGTAATTGTGTTTGAATTAACATTTTTCATTCTCTTAAAAAGTGATTTAATGTCAACCGGCCTATATCGAGAAGTCCAAATAAAGCAAATTTGGTCTCCTGATAGGAATCGTACCTGTGTGTCTTCTTTACACCATGAAAACCGCTCCAAATAGCCGAAAGATACCGTTAGCATTTCGGTCACAGAAAACCATCATGATAACACAAATTTCAATTACCTACTTAAAATAAATTTGGTCTCCTGACAGGAATCGAAACTGTGTCTCTTTTTACACCATGAAAACTGCTCCTAATAGCCGAAACATACTGTTACCATTTTGGTCACAGGAAACCATCGTAACACAAATTTCAATTACCTACTTAACAAATGTGTCTTTATCGTTGGAACCGCTTCGAATCCATGTTTCACCTACTACCCGGTTTAAATTCGAAGCCTTGTGTTAAATGTCTGGATGTATTCACGCTATTTACATCGTTCGGACTGTTGTCCTAATATTTATTGACATATTCACGGTGTTTCGGCCCTTGTAAGCTCCGTCCTTCTTCAGGATCTGTCTATATTTCTGAGATGAGGTATTGTAACTATTTAAGTCGTTCTAACTGTTCTCCTCCGATTTATTGCCATGTTCACGACGTTTCAGCCGTTACACGCTCTTACTTTCTTCATGTAACAAACACAGGAATTTCGAACCGAGCCCTTTATTTACTCTCCTGTCGCAGACTTTTCTTATTCCACGTATCATGCCTTTTTTGTGGGGAGGATATCTCAGTTTTCAGTTAAATCCCTTTAGAATCTCAAATCACCAAGTTTTTGTCCCTCTGCGCCAATCTACCCGCGTGGACTGAATAAAGTAATCGGTCTGAAATTCCAACGTATATCACCTGAAGAATGCCGGAGCGTACAACGGCCGAAACGTCATGAAAAGATGTAAATACTATAAATAGTAAATAACGATGTAAATATTATAAACAGTTACAATACCTCGTCTCATAATAGAGATATATCCTGAAGAAGGCCGGAGCGTAGAAAGGCCGAAACTTCTTGATATGCAATAAAGATGAAGACAACACTCAGAACGATGATAATATATGCGGACTACTAACACAAGACTTTCGTATTTAACATTTCGTTTTATTTTTATATTTCCACAATTACAGGACCAGTATGTGTGTATGCGTGTGTGTGTGTGTGCGCGCGCGCGTGTGTGCGTGTGTTCTTTATATTCTCGTTCCCAAAAGGGATGCAGCAGTGGGGTTCCGTAGTTCTGTATTCGGAGGCCCTTAAACCTTGCAGCTGGCTTCATTGATCTAGTGTGAAATTGAGTGCAAATTCTATTCCGATTTGATAGTATATGACGAGAGGCTAGATCATAAAAAATTGAAAATATCTTTTTTTCCGAAAATTTGACGTGAAAAGTAAAACAACGCGCATTCATTTCAGTTAAGCAACTGACCTCATAGGGTAACAGAACAATTCATAGCAGAGTATAAATCCTGTGTACTATTACTAATAATAGTAATAATAATTGTACTAATATTTCTCCTTCTCCTCCTACTACTAGTACTGTTACTATCGCATTATATTACTAATAGGATTAATCAGAATATGATCCATTTGTTCCCCACTTAGATATTAAGTGACTTCGAGCATGCGTTACACTCTGCCATTGCCTCTGTTAAATAATGAACCATTCCTTTTTCGTTTCCATAAAAAAACGGAAGATAGACCAGAGACGTTGTAAGAATGGAAATTGAAAGAAAGAAAGAAAGAAAGAAAGAAAAAAAGAAAGAAAGAAAGGGAGAGGAAAGGAAAAGAAAGGAATGAGAAAAAGGAAAGGAAATTAAATGGAAGAAAGAAAGAAAGAAAGAAAGGGAGAGGAAAGAAAGAAAGAAAGAAAGGGAGAGGAAAGAAAAAGAAAGGAATGAGAAAAAGGAAAGGAAATTAAATAGAAGAAAAACAAGAAAGAAAGAAAGAAAGAAAGAAAGGGAGAGGAAAGAAAAAGAAAGGAATGAGAAAAAGGAAAGGAAATTAAATAGAAGAAAAACAAGAAAGAAAGAAAGAAAAAAGAAAGAAAGAAAGAAAGAAAGAGAGGGGAAAGAACAAGAAAGGAATGAGAAAAAGGAAAGGAAATTAAATACAAGAAAAACAAGAAAGAAAGAAAGAAAAAAAGAAAGAAAAAAAGAAAGAAAGAAAGAAAGAAAGAAAGGGAGAGGAAAGAAAAAGAAAGGAATGAGAAAAAGGAAAGCAAATTAAATAGAAGAAAGAAAGAAAGAAAGGGATAGGAAAGAAAAAGAAAGGAATGAGAAAAAGGAAAGGAAATTAAATAGAAGAAAAACAAGAAAGAAAGAAAAAAAGAAAGGGAGAGGAAAGAAAAAGAAAGGAATGAGAAAAAGGAAAGCAAATTAAATAGAAGAAAGAAAGAAAGAAAGAAAGAAAGGGAGAGGAAAGAAAAAGAAAGGAATGAGAAAAAGGAAAGGAAATTAAATAGAAGAAAAACAAGAAAGAAAGAAAGAAAAAAGAAAGAAAGAAAGAAAGAAAGAGAGGGGAAAGAACAAGAAAGGAATGAGAAAAAGGAAAGGAAATTAAATAGAAGAAAAACAAGAAAGAAAGAAAGAAAAAAGAAAGAAAGAAAAAAAGAAAGAGAGGGGAAAGAACAAGAAAGGAATGAGAAAAAGGAAAGGAAATTAAATAGAAGAAAAACAAGAAAGAAAGAAAGAAAAAAGAAAGAAAAAAAGAAAGAAAGAAAGAAAGGGAGAGGAAAGAAAAAGAAAGGAATGAGAAAAAGGAAAGGAAATTAAATAGAAGAAAAACAAGAAAGAAAGAAAAAAAGAAAGGGAGAGGAAAGAAAAAGAAAGGAATGAGAAAAAGGAAAGCAAATTAAATAGAAGAAAGAAAGAAAGAAAGAAAGGGAGAGGAAAGAAAAAGAAAGGAATGAGAAAAAGGAAAGGAAATTAAATAGAAGAAAAACAAGAAAGAAAGAAAGAAAAAGAAAGAAAGAAAGAAAGAAAGAGAGGGGAAAGAACAAGAAAGGAATGAGAAAAAGGAAAGGAAATTAAATAGAAGAAAAACAAGAAAGAAAGAAAGAAAAAAAGAAAGAAAAAAGAAAGAAAGAAAGAAAGGGAGAGGAAAGAAAAAGAAAGGAATGAGAAAAAGGAAAGGAAATTAAATAGAAGAAAGAAAGAAAGAAAGAAAGAAAGAAAGGGAGAGGAAAGAAAAAGAAAGGAATGTGAAAAAGGAAAGGAAATTAAATAGAAGAAAAGCAAGAAAGAAAGAACGAAAGAAAAGATGAAGCGATAAATCTCCCATTCATTTAATGCCTGCTTTACTGAAATGGCAAACCTTGTCAACTGTGATTTTTCATTTGTACCCTCTTACTTCTTTAAGCAATGATCTGTATTCATATTGATGATTGTTATTGCAATATTTTCTTACAGTTAAGCCCAAATATTTAAGGAGGCCACAAGACAATTTCCACAGGTATTTTATCATGCTGCCACTTGCAAAGAGCTTATTATTAAAGCAAGAAGACTTTCAGCGTTAATATTTGTAATACTAATTCTACTAACATTACAAATTTTAATGCAGCTACGTACAAAAAGTCACTAGTAGTAAAACGCAGAATAGATTTGCTCTGCTCCCTGTCGCATTACGTATCAAAAGCTTAATCGTTACTGCTTAGCTTAAATATGGCACGAGGCGAAAAGTATTGAGCACCCAGTGAGGATCGAACTCAATACTCAATTATAACTGATCTAGCCAAACAACCTTCCAAACCATTAGACCTCGTCAAGTGAACCTGCGTAAAGGTATGTCCGATGATACATTTTGTTCCAAATAGCAGCGAGTTAACAACCAGAGAATATTTGCTGCAGACGTTGCAGACCCCAATATTTGGGCTTTCCAGTCTTTGAATAATCGTTTATTCCTAAAGAGAATTTGACATTGAAGAATGTCACGTTCTTTCATTTCAGCAGCCATCAAGTATATTCATTGCCTGTCCTCTCATTCATGTCCAATGTCTGGCTACCTGTGTTCCATCCCGTTCAGAATGGCGAACACAATTTCTCACCTGCAGGTAGTAAAAATTAGCAGAACGTATTTGTGTCAACTAACAGCCGAAGAATCACAGATTCTCGCCCTTACGAAAAATGTAAACCCTCCTATCATTTTGAAAACCAAATAATTCTATAAAAAAATGGAGGGTGTCATATGCATGAGAGACCTATCAGCATTTAATGTCTGCCAACAATGCGTTAATATGTAGCCTTGATGAAGTAAATTGGCTCTACTTTAACATACCATTGAAACAACCAGACGCCCAATTATGCTTTCAAGTTCGGAATGTAAATAAAGGTTTTTCAAGTAAGTCGGTATAGAACCGAAAAAATTTAATTAGGTAAGTGGAATAGATGTCGTTTAGAATTTTGGTAATGGGTGTGTAACCCTTAATGAAGGTTTCTTTTAGAAGCAAATGAAAAATGAAACCGTATTTCTTGTTAATACGGTTCCTACTATTTTAAAAAGCCAGAAACGACATTTGTACAATGATGTATAAAATATTACTTCTAGAATTTTCTTTTCAGGACGTGAAGGACCACAGTTCGCCTTAAATTCCTAAATTTTGATGTAACCGAGCTATCAATAAAATAAATCAATGTCTCATTTTTTTTTTCTTTCTTGAATTGATTTTCTAAAGATATTTCACTTCTTCTTCTAAAATACACATTTTATAGAAAACTGATTATGTAGAATCATGTACCATAGGAAATATAGGTGAACAATTTAGCTAAAAAAAAATGAAAATGAAAATAATATATCTAAAAAGAAATTTGTAATATACCATAAATAAATCAACAATGTTTTCCAATTTTTCATGTCAGCTTGAGATTTTTCTAGTTAAGATGTTGAATAATTTTAACACATCGAACATTATGGATAGTGAATTGTTTTTTTGTTTTTTGTATTTTTTGTTTTTGCCTTAGGGTGAGCAAAACAAATTCACTCATTTAGATTAAATAAAATCAGAATGGCGTCAAAATCTGTGAAAATTATTCATTCTTTAATAATAATACTTTGTTTAATTTGTAATCTCCACTACACAGAGGAGGAAGTGACATTTTAACCTATTATATATGAAATGCGTATAAACGTCAGTGGACAAGAGAGCTCAATTCGTAATTGAAGAGCAGTGCGTTAATAGCAGTAGCAGCCATTGTTTTGAAATCACCCTTTCTCCAGAGTGCTCGATCGAATAACGAGAACATAAGTAGACATCAACATAGAAGCCAATTTCGCTGTATCCCAACACATCAGTGTGACTAGACGTCCGTTTTGCTTCAAGCCAGGCTTGAAATACACATGCGCAGAGAGAGACAGACAGACAGAGAGAGAGAGAGAGAGAGAGAGTAAATGAAAGTGCGAAGAACAAGGTTGTGACGATCTTCGTCCTGCTGGTTATTTATGTGAGCAATATTCTGTGCAAAAGGGGAAAAAGCAAGACAACATCAAACGCGGGTTCGAGTTTATATCAAAACTTCAAAGATACAGAGACGCTTATGATTTAAATTTTAATTTTGACGTTCAATGTATCTAAATTTTAAAATTCGCATATCGTATCAAATTTTTATCACTTTTAATTTTATTGTTATTTTCAGACACTTATTCACATACAAATACATATTATATCATATTTTCCATATACATTATATATATATATATATATATGTGTGTGTGTGCGCGTGTGTGTACTTATATGTACGTATGTATATATATATATATATATATATATATATATATATATATATATATATATATATATATACATATATATATATATATATGTATATGTACTTATATATATATATATATATATATATATATATATATATATATATATATATATATATATATATATATTAACAAATGAAATTATAAAAATACTTGTATTCTGGAATTAATGAACACTTCATTCACGAAAGATATTTGCGGTGTTTATTTAATACAATTTCTTCCATTTTTGGCTTTTTCTAACCCCCTCCTTGAATGTGCAATTAATCCCGACGTTATTTTATCCAGTGGTGAAGGATGGAATCGAAGACCAAAGATTACAGCAATGGGTGGGGACAACATTAAATTATTCTCCATTCCAAGAATCGCGCATTCTCAACTCAAGTAAAAAATGTTTCCATCAGTTCAAACTCGAAGACACCGACTTTCAATGAAGAATTATCGGATATTCTGGGTTCATTCATTCAAAGTTACGAATATTAAGAATAGGTTTTATTAGCAGGAATTATTCCATTCTTGGAATCGAAAAAATGTGATAGTTTCATTAACTTCTTTCGGTTCTTTACTACGATATTCCTGCAAAAATATTTAACAATTCTAGCAGGGATAGTGATTTTCTAAGCCCGGCTTAGATGTGGCACAAGGCCGAAAGTTATAGGGTACCCAGTGAGGATCGAACTCACTACTCAGTCGTAATTGATCTAGCAAAAGAAACTTTCTAATCATTACACCACATCGAGGTGTCCCAATTCTTGCAGGGATATAAGATATTAATTCTTTCACCGTTATGATATTCAAAGATAAACCCACATTGTTTAAGATTTTAAAATACCAAGTTCTCACAAGAAAGATAATCTCAACCCAATTCAAAACAATATGGACAATAGTGATCGCATCTCAAATCTTTGAAAAATTTCCTACGGTAGTTTTTATTTGTTTCAATTGTTTCACTAGTCTTAATGATTCTTTTTTAAAGCATTTCACGCCAAGCAAGGCGTGAAGCCACTAGCACGCAAGTGGTTACAGAAGATATGGAGCGAGAGCAGATACGAGTGATAGAGGAAAGTATGAGGAGAAGGATGAGGAGAAGGATAGTGGATAGATCAAGGCAACTGGAGATGTCGATTGACATTACATTTGAATACCTGGAGATTATAGCTCTCAAGGAAACTGGAATAGGGAAAGGAGTTCCACAGGCGAGAAGTGCGAGGCATGAAGCTATTGGAATAGAGGAGACGGTTACATTCAGTAGTTTCGACAGTGAAAGGGTGAGAGCGGGATGCCAGCCTCGTAGGGCGCTTGAATTCATGAAGTCTGGGAAGCAGCGAAAGCAGCTCACCGGAGCAATTACAATTAAAGTATTTTTTAAAAAGACAAAGAGAGGCGACGGCACGTCTGTGAGAGAGCAACTGCAGACGAGATGCCTCTGGATCTTATCAAGAACCCCGAGGCAAACAGATTAGGCTCCAGACCATATATGGCATCAATACTATTTGCAAGGGCGAATGATTGAGTCTTTCAAAGTGACACATGCTATTCAATACATTTCCCTACAAGCTGTTTAGCAGGTGATTATCACGTCTACACTCCGTCTTCTGCATCTAAAACCAGCTTGGGACTCAGGAAAAGACATCAGGACAAATATGCTTCTCCCAAACTGTTTAGCAAGTGTCTTGCAAGGTGCTAAATGCTCTTTCAATACATTTTTCTACAAGGTGTTTAGCAGACAGTTATCACGTCTACAGTCCCTCTCCCGCCTCTAAAACCAGCTTGGGCCCCAAGAAGGACATCAGGACAAATATGCCAGATCAGGGCCAATTATATTGCATATCCGTCTCTGGATCTTATCAAGAAACCCGAGGCAAACAGAATGGGCTCCAGACCTTATATGGCAGCAATACTCCATGCAAGGGTGAATGATTGATTTGTAGATTTGAATTGGAGGAATTATATTCGTGAATTAAATTTGATATATCCTTTTTAATTCCAATAGACGATATTTTCGATAATATCCTTTTTTTATACAAGGAAAGAGGTTATATTCAAGATTTTCATTCCCGCGCAAGAAGAAATCGGAGAATTGTTTTCGAATTCCAGTCGAGTTCATTACATTCAGTTATTTACAGGTCGTTTTCAAATAGGTATCAAGACTTCTCCTTCCCACAGTTATCCGTTAAATAGTAATATTTGTACATGAAAAATTGCTGTTATTCTAAAAAAAATCGTTAATGCAATATTAATTTTGAATATGTTAATATAAATGCAAAAGTTATTACAATTCAAAATATGTTCAGATTTAAATACCCACCCAGGGTTGATAGTCTATAAAAAATAAAAATAAAATAAAATCAAGAACTTGAAAGAGTGGATATCAGATTTTTTTTTTTTTTCTTATTTTACGCCTCAATAGATTTAAGGTTAAAATTATTTGCGTTTTACATCGTCGAAAATGTTATATTTAGGAATTATTTTTAATCCCCTAGGAGAGCTTATTTTAGAGAATATTCAACCCCAGGAGAGTTTATTTCTGAGAGTGTTTTTAGAACTGGGAAAACCGTAATATTCTAGAATGTTGTTTTTAGCCCCTGGGGCAACTTATATATAAGACTTTTCGTTTTTAAATCTCCACCAGTAATTAGTAGTCATT
Organism: Acanthosepion lycidas; assembly: GCA_963932145.1. NCBI lineage: Eukaryota > Metazoa > Mollusca > Cephalopoda > Sepiida > Sepiidae > Acanthosepion > Acanthosepion lycidas. The sequence goes on along the minus strand of OZ010609.1, from coordinate 6,875,408 downwards.
AAGTAGAAATGTGTTTTTACCCTATTGCATTTTACTACGAAAGAATGATGGATTTTGAAAAAACAAGAAGTGGCGAATTATTTTGAAATATTACATTTCATGTGGTACAAGCCGAAAAGGGAGGTCATCACTGGTTATCCTACACCTATCTAATCAGATTCGTGACCCATTCATCAATTAAAATTTACTCATTCACCAAAAGATCTTATTGATCACTATTAAATCCAATACATACTGTATATTCATAAAGATCCGACTAAAACTAATATAATATAAACATTTCAAAATAAATACAATTATCGTTTCTTTTTCTTATAAAAATAGATGAAAATATCTAACATGAAATGAGGATGGATGGGATTGTAATGACAAAACTACGCATGTGGAGGCTTTAAGAAGCCTTTATCCAACTGAGAATACAACGTTCGTGTATAGTGTCCTTCTATAGTCCCAGTAAACAGAAGCAGCTCTCTCAAAGCGGAAAGTAACAAAACAAGAGGAGACCACTCTTGGTTATTCATAACAATACTTACTGTATAAACAACTCGTATTTTTAAAACTTATTCACTTAAAATATTTTAAAATCAGATTATTTTAAAAATATTTTTAAATTTATTTAAATTTAATATTTTTAAATCAGATTAATTTTAAAAATATTTTAATATTTTTAAATTTTAAAAATATTAATATTAATAATTTTAATTTTAAAAACTATTTTAATATTTTTAAATATTTTTTTAATATTTTTAAATCAGATTAATTAAAAGATATTTTTAAATCAGATTAATTAAAAATTATTTTTAAATTAGATTAATTTAAAAATATTTTTAAATTTATTTAAATTTAATATTTTTAAATCAGATTACTTTAAAAAATATTTTAATATTTTTAAATTTACATATATTAATATTAATATATTTAATTTAAAAAAAATATTTATATTTTTAATTTTAAAAAATATTTAATATTTTTAAATTTTTAAATATTTTTTTAAATATTTTAAAATCAGATTAATTTAAAATATTTAAAAAAATTTGAAACCATGTTTAAAAATATGTTTTAAATATGTCAAAAAATATTTTTTAAATAATTAAAATATTGTCTGTTTAAATAAAGATGAAATATAAATAATTACTCTAGAAACTATTGGACGAAACAGCAAAGCGGGATCACCTGTGTCTGTTTTTAACTTGTAAATATCTTAATTAAAAAATTGTCTGTTTCAAGAGAGTTAAAATGAAAACACTTGTAATGACAAAAGTACGCAGGTGTAGGCTTTAAGAAAGTTTTGTTCAACTGAGAAAACACGGTTCGCATATAGTGTCCTTTTATAGTCCAAGTAAATAGAAATAGCTCTCTCAAAGAGGAGAGTAACAAAACAAGGGCAGACTACTCTTGATTATTCATAACAGGCACTTATTAAACGTCTTGTTTGATTTATGGAACAGCACTTGTTATTTATTCGCTTACATTTTTAATTACATTTGTCTTTTTCCTCAAACTACAACTTACGTGGAAAGCAGAAACAGCACCCATCTTATAATAGACATGAGTAATAGATTTCTTCATTCTTATGTCTAATAGTCCTGGGTATGATGATAAACTACATCCGGCAGCCAGGCCTCTGATCAGGAGTTTGGAGATTTTGAGGAGGGTGGAACCACCTCTTAATTGTTGTTGTCCCCCCGATCAACCCTGACCTGGGATGGTAGCACTTCTCAGAGTCCCAGCTATAAGCAAATACTGAATACCCCACAAAAAAAATAACACTTGAAATATTCGTTTTTATTGTAAAAATGACAGCAATACCTTTTTTTATATAAAAATTACCAACAATATATATTTATTAAAATGACTCCAAATACATATTCATAGCAAAATGAGTTGGAGGACAAATGTAGAACAAATATGGCTAGAAATCTGACAAAATGATAAAATGAAATAACGAACAAGTAGGAAACGAATCTCAATCTAAGATGTTTCACCTTTATTAATTCTTCGTCAGAAATCGAGAAAAAATATAAAAAGCAACGAGACAGAGTACTGGAATGTTATGGTTTTTGGGAGTTTTCATTGGTCAGACACGCGTCTATAAATGCAATACATAATATATAAATATGTGAGAGATATTTACGAAGTTAAAGTTTGTGATTGTGTAAGGGTGTGTAAGTAAAAAAACGCTTGTGCGTGCATGTGTATGTAGGACGGTAACGTTAATACATGTAAGTGTATAAGTGTGTATGTGAGCGAAGTCTACAGATGTCACCCACGTATTTTGTCGGTGAAAGGTAGCGATATGTTGCAAAATAATTTTGTATTTGTTTGGATTTTTATATTGTCCTGTATGTGGATGTGCGCTAAGTCTGTGGTCGTCAACTTTGTGTGGGTTAGTGAACCGAAATAAGATGGATGATAGTCTGAACAATGTAAATAGTGTACATAATACCTCATCTCAGAAATATATCGAAATAATTTTATGTGTAGTTGAAGGCATGCAATTAATTCCAATTATGGTTATTTGAAGACATAAAATTGTGTTCAAACAATTAGACTTCGGCATTAAATAAGCCAGAGACGCTAAACAAAATCAATCAACCTAGCAATCAACAAGAAAGAAGTCTTTCATGACATTAATCCATATAATATTCAACAATTTATTAAAGAAATCAAACTGTATTCCAAAATATTACTTCAAATTACAACATAAATCACGCATATCCCTGCTTTTAATAATTATGTCACTACAAAGATGTATATGCAAAAAATCTGAGTATCATCTACCATGTATTCAACTGTGAAAGCAGAATAATATATGACATATTTATTATTTCAAATCTACCAAAAAATAAATTTGGCATTAAATGACCCATCACGAGTTGATATACCGTTCAACAAAAACATCAAATCAAATCAAATATTATGTATAATGAGACATAAGGAACTTCATTATCCTGCAGCAATTGTTAAATGTTCACTTGGAGGAGGCCCACTTTCGAAACAGGCACGTGCCAACACTAGCCTGGAAATTTCTCAGGAACTACATAGCATCTCTGTAATGAGATATTAGCTACAACAATGTCAGAAAAAGCGAAGATACGGCGTGAATATTTAAAAACGGCAACATGACGTAATTATCGGCGTTTGTCGTCTAAAAGGTAAGGGCGCGAAAAAGGTTAATTAAAGCTGAATTCGCGATGAATGCCCTGCAAAACAGGAAATACTGTTTTGATTAGCC
>OZ010609.1:6852173-6867173 GCA_963932145.1 Acanthosepion lycidas | reverse complement strand
ATTGTTGAATAGGAACAATCTATAGAGTTTAATACTTTCTTATTTTAGAGCAATTAAACATTTTCACATTTCAAAAAGCCGCGATGGCTCCTTGGTAGTTGGTGCTGTAGAAGAGAATGCCTTCCTGGCCGTATTTGAAAGCCGGGGGTAGACAATTAGGCTACATTTTCTGCATACATTTATCAACTCGTTTTTAAGGAAAAAAGAGTCTTAACTCTTTCCTTCATTAAAGATCATAGTGGGGGGAAATAGATTTATGTCTCGATAATATTGGAAGGAGGGCGCCATAACACAATGTTCAATTTCCTTTCAAGCAGACAAAGAATTGAAAACTTTAGGAAGTTGTCGTCTTTATAACTGAACAATGTCTGGAACGTTGATGGAAATATCCTGAATTCCCAAATATCAAATATTAAAAAACTACAGACCAAAAGTAATTTTTTCTTTCACGCATTTCAGCAAAAAAACACAAAATCGGAGGCTTGCGGCCACATTACATTGAGGACACCACTTTCTATACGATCACCGAATACAAGCAACATAATGCTGCCCAGTGCCTAGATAGGTGACCGTTTGCAAATATCAGGTACAGTGCTGTTCGATAAAAGTGACTCACCTGATTTTTTTACAAAAACATCTATTGTTTTGGGGGGTAAAATAATCTTTAATCTTACTAATATAAATACCCCTTCCCGATCACCTAAGAAAAAAGTTTATTCACCCTAAGGTATTCTATTGATAACTATCAATTTGGATATAAATGAGATTCAGGAAAAAACTCTGTCCCAAAAAAGTGACTCAGATATCGCATTCTAATGATTAAACTGGCAAATTTAAAAAAACTTTTGAAAAATATTGAAAACTATTTTAAAATACAATCAGAACAATATTCTAGAGAATTGTAGAACAGCTTAAATTAAATCTAGAGTATTCCAGAATTATCCAGAAAGCCTTCTACAGTATAAAAACAGATTGAAATAGCCACTCAAGTCACTAACCAGATGAAAGGGTACAAACACACATCAGAACCACTTAAGGCATCTATTATTGCCCTCTCAAAAGCAGGCAAGTCTACGAGAGAAATTGCTATAACCTCGCAATCAACTGTCTCTCGAGTGATTAGGGAACATAATGATGCAACTCCTGCCCCAAGGTAGGAAACAAGTGGACGAAAGAAAAAGATTGATGATAGAACTGGCAGGGTAATCAAGAGAGAAGTTGCGAAGAATAGGACTATAACTAGCCAAGAAATTTCAGCCAGTCTAAGCGAAGAGCAAGGTGTTAGTCTTGCCTCTTCAACAGTTCGTCAGAACAAGGTTACAAATCTTGTTAGAACAAGGCTACAAATCTTGTACACGAAGGTTTAAGCCGCTAATAAGCAAAGCCAACAAAGCCAAGAGACTTGAATGGGCTCACTATTACAATAATTTCATCGTAGAAGACTGGAAGAATGTTCTCTTCCACAATGAAACGAAAGTTGCGCTAAATTCAAAGGATAAGGTGAATCACTTTTATCGAACAGCACTGTACTGTACACTTGGATGTGCAGGTGGTATGGCTTACGGCCATACCACGTTGAAAAACCGGTTCCAGTACGGTCACCGAAGATAAGCAACGTCGACCTTGGTCTGTACCCCGACGGGTGACTGCTTAGGAATACCAGCTGCTGAAAGCTTGTATGTCGGGTTGATATAATGGTAAATGACTCGGAATTGTTAACTGGGGAGGAGAATTAAAATTCCACTTGGCTTCATTATAATCACTTACACGCAAATACCTTCTGTGAAGGCATGAATCAACCTCTTCTCCTCCAACTATGGATTAATTAATAAGACATGATTTACTTAAACATCATTATCCGCAAAGCAAAATTCTTACAATCTAAAACTTTGTTATGGCTTTAAATAACCTGCAAACGTTTTGAAAGCCGTAGTACAATTAATCAGGCAATTAAATACTGATTAGCTACACAGGCATGTCTTTTAGATTTATTTAAATTCTCTGGGATATAAATATATAGAAACTACCGTGGCCACAAAGTGAGGGCGCATTTCATATATTGACTGTAATATAGGATTGATCCCCCAATTTATATCCACATTATAATTTCTTGTTTGTTAATAAGCCGTAGAAAACGAAGCTACTGTAGCCACAAAGTGTGGGATTAATTTATATATTAATTTCATTATAGAATTGATACCCATTTATATCCACATCATAAATTCTTGTTTTATGAAATTCTGTTCAGTTATGAACCCATCTCTTCCCCCCAGCTATGGGTTAATTAGTAAGTGTTGTATCACTAAACCACTATTATCTACCCACCTCAATTCTATCAATCTCAAAATATTTTCTAGCTTTGTTAAGCCGTAGAAAAGAAATCACTCAAAGAAAAAAAAATCATTTAACCACAAGCAAGGCAATAAAGCCATTAAGATGCAACATCTTGACTGGAAAGCAAGAAACCGGAAGAGATTTTCACAAGTCAGAATTGCGAGAAAAGAAACTGTCAGCATAGGACTTACGATTACATGAAGCCATTTCAAGTGTAAAATGAAGACATTGAGATTAATTTTTTACTACGCTTAAATTCATAATGTCTATGTAACACAGAGGAAACCTCCTCAGAATAAATACCATGAAGGTATTTATAGAAAAGTTTTCCCTACGTTAGGTGGGGAGTTACTGGAGGTCATTTTTGCGATCAGCTGCCAATTTGATTGATTTGGATCAAACAGATTTATTATTAAGACAGGAATAAATAGTTGTGTCATCAACAGAGATACGGATTCGGGGACTGATGACATCTGGAAGGTCCTTGATGAAAACTGAACAGATGCATTGGTCATAGACAGATATAAAGATAGATAGACAGACAGATAGATAGATAAAAAATAAATAATAAATACATTGAGAATGAGATAGGTAGATAGATACACAGATAATAGACTTGCTAAGATAAATAGAGAGATAATAAACATCCTGAGATAGATAGATAGAATGAGATAGGTAGATAGATACACGGAGATAGATAGATAGATAGATAGATAGATAGATAGATAGATAGATCAATCGATGACTATAATTTATTTCCTCAGGTATGTGGTTTTTACCTGGTTCATCAGATCACACTTCCAAGGGTGAAAAAATGTTTGAAAATTTACGTATTACTTTTTATACACTTTTGAGGAGTAGTCTTATGTTGATGCCAGAGTGACAGCGGAAGCAGGAAGAGGAGTATGAGAGATATGGTCGAAATTAGAGAGGGAAGGGAGAAATTTTAAATTTATTTTTATTAAGACACTTAAGGGTTAGAAAGGGGACTAAGGACCAGACGTTGATCTATTTAATAAGTCATCTCACAGGAAACGAGAAAAAGAGAAAAAAAGAGAAGTAAAGTTATAAGAAAGCAGATGTGGAAGGAGGGGTTTGAGGAAAGAACGAGAAATAGAAAGGGTGGAAAGAATAAAAGATACAAGAAAAGGAAGAATTATTTATATATGCGTATAGATCTTTATATTTGTCAGTTACCGTTTGATATTAAGCATTTAAAAAAATATCAACAAAATAAACGAGAAAATAAATATAATGTGAATATAAGATAAACAAAAAATAAATATTACTATTATTAAAGTAATTAATATTATAAATAGCATTTAAAAATTCATACGGATTAACAAAATTTTCATTACCCACATATATATATATATATATATATATATATATATATATATATATATATATATATATATATAGGTGGGTAATATATATATATATATATATATATATATATATATATATATATATATATATATATATATATATATATATATGTGGGTAATGAAAAATCATCGAGTTTGCTTGATAACGTAACTGTCCGGATTTCAATACTCCGTAGTGGATGCTCACTGCTGATGAGTCCCAAATATTATAACGAAACAGCCGTCCAGTGCTTTCTGCATTCTGTTGAGGTTTCTTTTAGTCTCGATGAATTACTTTATTATGATTATCTCAAATCCTCCTGACTTCTTATATATATATATATATATATATATATATATATATATATATATATATATATATATATATATACCCTATTCTCCTGTTTACAAAATGGACCTTTTTTCCTGAAAAATACGTGTGCGTCTTCTCAGGTTGAAAGTGAGGCTTGGCTCAGATTCAAATAAGCTTGGACGGTCACCTAATTTGCTTGACTGGTAGGGACGTGGGTTTCTATATTGATTCATTACAGCATAGTGTTAGCAATCTAATTCAGCATTTCATATGATGCCACTTCAGTAATTAGCTGTTACAAGTATATCCAAGACTATAAACCTTCCTGGAACCGAGCCACAAGTTTTAACATGCTCTGTTTATTAGAAGCGGCGGGAGCCTTTTTGCTCTTGATTAGTAGGCCATTGCCATACAAACAAAATCGAATGAGTACTTAATGTAAACAATACGCGGTGCCAGTATGTGCGGATGCATGGTGAATGTGTTGTATGAAAATGACTTTTATTCTTAGAAATTTCTTTCCAATATAAGGTGCGTCTTACAAGGCGCAGCATCTTGTAAGCCGGAAAATACCGTTAGATATTTTTTAAGCATTTCACCCCAAGCAAAGCGGGAGTGTCATTAAAACGCAAGAGGCTACAGAGAGTGTAAATAAGATAAAAGACTGGTTATAGTTGGGGGTGATAAAAAATAAAAAAAAACTATAATCAAGGCAATAGAAGATGTCGATTGACACTGCATTTAAATTTTTGAAGATAGGGAAGCAAGTAAGAGGAAGAGAGTTCCACTGTCGGGAAGTGCGAGAGAAGCTGTTGGAGTAGAAGAGGTGGTTACATTTAACTGTTTCGACAGTAAAAGGGTGGGACCGAGATGGCAACCTAGTAGTACGCTTAAATTCATGTAGTCCGTGCACCAGTGAAAATATCTCGTCAGTGCAGATGTCATGAATATATATATATATATATATATATATATATATATATATATATATATATATATAAAGTGAACATAGAAGTCAACACTTAGAGGCGACAGTCTGTTTCATGCTATATGCAATCGTCAGGCCTGACGATTGCATATAGCATGAAACAGACTGTCGCCTCTAAGTGTTGACTTCTATGTTCACTTTTATATTTACACAGGATCTATCTCTGATATTGAGCACTTTATTCCATAAATATAGCACACCTTAACACTATATTTCTTATATATATATATATATATATATATATATATATATATATATATATATATATATATATATATGGCGTATATTTTGGCAGCATGTGTTCATTAAGACATGAATTATTAAATAATTTAGACAAGTTTAGTCTACTTACTTTTAATATGATCTTTTCATGTTGACTGACAAGCTTCTTACTATCCTTATTAAAGGAAGAAAGAGAGTTAACATATTGATCCATATTCATTTATAACGAGTACTTTCGACATTAGCACAATGTCATCTTCACGGTTTATCAGGATTTTTTTTTTAACTAATACAACTTTTCTGAGTTTATCAGAAAATATTATTTTAATTATTTTAAACCTAAACAATTTTTAATTTTATGATGCAAGCATACTCGTGCAGTTCAGTCAAGGGAGGTAACAAAGTTATTATAATGTCTAATTTTTAAAAAAAAATATCTTTCTCACTCTCTCTCTCTCTCTCTATATATATATATATATATATATATATAAATATAACTTTCAACGTTCGTTATTTCGTGGGGTACTCGTATTTGAGTAGGCGCATCAATTATTTATTTCACAGTAAATTTATTTATTTTCATATACCCGCCTGAGTGTTTCAGAAATCTTATTAAAATAATATATTCATTCTTCGGCAGGAATAAAACCTGTGCTCGCTCATGGTAGAGTGAGATACCGTTTAGCCCGGTATGTCGTAACACTTGATCACAAAGAGAAAGACGGCCAGGTGCAGATAATATTATGATCATTAGTTTTTCAGAAAGACATAAGCTACATTTATCGCCTTTACCGCTGGAGGGTTTCACTTTGGTTGCAAAATCCTAGATCATAGCTGATTTTCTATTCTCGCCCTCGGAATAGAAATAGATCTTGATTTCATCATCATATTAATTTTAATATTTTGTTTTTTGCTAGGCTAAGACAGGAGGATAGAATCTGGCTGTAGCATTTACGGTCCCCACTCGGATAAATTTTCATCTTGGTATCTATGTTGGTGACATAACTGTCTTAATAGTATGTCGAATTGGTTATAAAAGGTCAAATTGGCAGCTGATCAAAAAAATGATTAACATTCTGTTGTTAACTGGGGCAAAGAATCGCTTGTTAATTTTAACGCCGCCAAACGTTTTCCGCTGATATAAAGTGAAAAGATTATATCGAATCCATTGCTATGTCTACTATGGGGAGAGATATTTCATTGCGTCATGCTAGACAATTTTTCTCATCCTAATTGTATCTTACATATTTACTCGTCAAACCTTAGAACATATTGCCTGGTGCCCGCCTTATATATTTAGAGGTCTTTGATAAAATCCAGGAAAAAGAAGTGACAATGCCGTTGATCCTCACCTGGCATGTCGGCTTCAATCAGTTTAATACCGACGTAGAAAGTAGCTTCTCTGTGCCTTTTCTATAAATAATTTCATAGTATTTCTTTGAATAAACTCGTCTCTCTGGTAACTAGACGTTATGGATTTAAGAGTAGTACTAGATTGGTCGCAAGGTTTAATCATTTTACAGTTGAAATGACAAGATGGAACCGTAAGTTTTATGCTAAAATTTCCTTTTCTCGTACTTCTCGCTTGCAGAAATCTCTTCCGGTTTCTTGCTTTCCAAAATTGATATTCAAAGATTAAAAAGCAATGTCAATCGTTATCTTCAGTCTTCTTAATTACAGTTCTTTTATTGCCTTCTCTCATTAATAGTAGTTTTTCTCATATTCTCTAATAGTCAGTAACCCCTTGCATCGTAGTGGCTTTATTCCCTTTGATCTTCAAAAATTTAAAGCCAATGTCAATCGTTATCTTCTGTCTTCTTAATTCCAGTTCTTTTATTGTCCTCTCTCATTAATAGTAGTTTTTCTCATATTCCCTAACACTCAGTAACCCTTGCATCCTAGTGGCTTTATTGCCTTTGATCTTCAAAAATTTAAATGCAATGTCAATCGCTATCTTCTGTTTTCTTAATTCCAGTTATTTTATTGTCCTCTCTCATTAATAGTAGTTTTTCTCATATTCTCTAACACTCAGTAACCCTTGCATCCTAGTGGCTTTATTACCTTTGATTTTCAAAAATTGAAATGCAATGTCAATCGTTATCTTCTGTTTTCTTAATTCCAGTTCTTTTATTGCCTTCTCTGGCTAATAGTAGATTTTTCCTATTCTCTACCCCTCACTAATCTCCTGTATCATAGTGGCTTTATTACCTTGCTTGTGGTAAATAAGGCAGAAAGATCAGCAAATCTTTGACTCTTGAAATGCATTGTTAGACTTTCCACAAACATATTATTGGTTCTGACATGACGTCTTGGCTTAAGTCTATTTTCCACCTGCAGAACGTAGCATTTTCTGTAAATATTTTCACTCTTCTGATGAGCTTTCATACCTTGACTTGATAAATTTAAAGACAGTACTAGATTGTTGGCAAGGCCTCTTTATTTTACATTTAAAATGGCTAGGTATAACTGTAAGTTCTATACTAACAGTTACTTCTCTTGTACTTCTCACTCGTGGAAGTCTCTTCTGGCTTCTTGCTTTCAAACCCCTTGCATCCTCGTGGCTTTATTACCTTTGATTTTCAAAAATTTAAATGCAATGTCAATCGTTATCTTCTGTCTTCTTAATTCTAGTTCTTTTATTGTCCTCTCTCATTAATAGTAGTTTTTCTCATATTCTCTAACACTCAGTAACCCCTTGCATCCTAGTGGCTTTATTGCCTTTGATCTTCAAAAATTTAAATGCAATGTCAATCGTTATCTTCTGTCTTCTTAATTCCAGTTCTTTTATTGTCATCTCTCATTAATAGTAGTTTTTCTCATATTCTCTAACACTCAGTAACCCCTTGCATCCTAGTGGCTTTATTGCCTTTGATCTTCAAAAAATTAAATGCAATGTCAATCGTTATCTTCTGTCTTCTTAATTCTAGTTCTTTTATTGTCCTCTCTCATTAATAGTAGTTTTTCTCATATTCTCTAACACTCAGTAACCCCTTGCATCCTAGTGGCTTTATTGCCTTTGATCTTCAAAAATTAAATGCAATGTCAATCGTTATCTTCTGTCTTCTTAATTCTAGTTCTTTTATTGTCCTCTCTCATTAATAGTAGTTTCCTCATATTCCTAACAGACAGTAACCACTTGCATGCCTTTGATCTTCTATAGTTCTCGCTCCTTAGTAATGGTTTTCTTATTTATTTTTTTTCACAGTCAGTAACCTCCCTGTGTCTTAGTTGCTTTGTTGCCTTGCTTGGGGTCCTATGATTAATATTCAAGCATTTTCTGTCAACACATTGGTCGCTTTCAAGGGGTTCGCTTATGGTCGAGTGGTTAAAACGGTCACTTTTTGACCATGAGACCCGAGTTTGAATCTCACCATGGTCGATTACTCATTGATGTTCTCGGCTGGAGGAGGCGATCTCAGTGCGCGGCACCCTTGGAAAGAGCCTGAAAACCATACAACAACCATTGTGACGGGAAATGAGTAGACGGAACACGTGGAGTCCGTCGGTGGTTAATTTTGACTTCGTGCTAGCATACACGAAGTCAAAAGTCGTCGTGACCAAGGGCTTGAGCGTGATAACCTTTTTCACACTGTTGAGCACGCTAGATAACACGCTCTCTCCTAGAAACTCTAACTAAGATCCGTTTAGCATATTTGCAGTATAAATCACAAATATGCCTGAGCAGGGGTCTGCAGTAGGGATTAGCTAGCTGCACTGGTAGACTGGCATCATTGGATTCGAGTGGCTGCTCTATTTTCGTTATTATTGTGTTTTTATTGTGTTTTTGTCCTAAGTTATATTGTGTAGAATTGGTAGACATTTTAAGTTTTGTGTGAAGAAATGTTGTTTGTGATTCAATATTAGCGTCTCTTATAACATATTTCATTTTATTGTGAATGCATTCGCCGACGTAATAAACCGTTAGTAATCATCTGATCTAATCGTTGATTCGAACCTACGGCTAGGAATTAACAAACTCTTCATGTTCGAAACAGACGCACAAATTCACCTGTTGATAAGCCTTGACATGTTTACTTGAAAATGTTTCAGTCTTCCTCTCGAATTTGAAAAGGAAAAACGTAGAACTAATAATGAGACCGGTGCACACCGTTAATCAAAATAGATCTGACTTCATGTCGACTATATTTTTGCTGGTACTGTGTCACGCTCGGCAGACCTCCCCGGATGTAGGTTCCCACGCAGGAAATTAAATAGCAAGGCAGATGTTTTGGAATAACGTGACATTATGCGTCGACTCCGCCATTTTTGACTTGTCGATTTTGAACCTATTACAAGAAAAGCAACGGGAAAAAGGGGAGATTTGGACGGCAAAGATTGAATAAATGTCGAAAGAAAAGGGATTACGATGTTAGACTTTATCTGAAAGATAGAAACCTGATGAATGATTAAAGAAAGGAAATGAGGAATAAATGTGAGAAACAAGTGAAAGCAAGAAAGGAAAGTTGAAGAAAGAATGAAACAAGAATGGACAAAGAAGAAGAGAATGAAAAAAAAATCAAAAGAAAGACCGAGAGAAACGAACATAGAGAAAAAGGAAGAAAAACAAAAGAGAGAAAAACAAAAGAGTGAAAAGAAAAGAGAGAAAAAGAAAAGAGAGAATACGAAAAGAAAGAAAGGGGAAAGAGAGAAAAAGAAAAAAGAAAAAGAAAAGAGAGAAAAAGACAAGATAGACGAAGAAAAAGAAAGAAAAAGAAAAAGAAAAAGATAGGAATGACAAAGTATGAAGTCCCCCGGTGTCGCTGCGCCAAATGTGACGTCTGCCTAGCCGCGTCCGTCGTGCTCTCCTGTCCTGTGACGACCAACTGGATTGGTATTTGTCGCGGCACCAAATGTGACGTTCTAACCTTTTGGTGATTCGAATGGGAATCTGGTTAGATTCGGTATCAGCCTTGTCGTTCCCAGCTCGCTTCCAACGTCTGGTTACCGAAGTAACTGCTTTGATTTCCAGTCTAACCTACCCACGTTGTGAATTGATCTTAGGCAGACGAAATCAATCAGTCGCCGGGCCGTAATGCAAGTCGAGTTAGAATAAGTGCGATATCGCACAAGCATATGTAAAAGAAAATAAAATAATAACTCGAAAAGTTCAAATGTGTTAAAAAAGGATAACAATATTTTATATATGGTTGCTGAATAGAGGACTGTGTCTACTTCCCAACCCGCTATATGGATTCGTGACACTTTGTGTTTTTTAGGTAAGTCTTAACATCTGAAGTTGTGTGTTCTTTAAGAAACTGGTTCTTGGTGTATCTTCAGGTGATATCCGTAAAACTTGTTTTGGTGGTGTGAGTCTAAGTCGTTCTTCAAAAATAAATTGTTCTTGGTTAGAAATTGAGTTCGGAATTTGCGCGAAACTTATTCAGCTTCTTCGAGGCGGGTGCAATTGCTTGCCTGTCTGTCTCCAACCCCAACTGCGAACTTGAACTCGAACTCAACTGAACTTAACTCGCTGCGACTCTGCTTATATGGACGCCGACCAAAACCGGGGTGGGCTTGTCGGGGTTTGAGGATCCTTGATAATTCTAAACCCACAATCCACTTCTTTGTTTTCAGTCAGGAAAATTTTATTATTTTCCATTTTTGGAAGTCTTCCGTCTTCCCACCTTCTTCTGTTCTCATATTGGTATCTCAGCCATACCCTCAGAGGGTGTCAACGGGTTTCCCCTCTCTCTCTCACAATGGCATCTCACACCTATCCCTTCAGGGGGCGAAACAGGGCCCCCTCCTTCTTCACATGATTACCTCCGCCTAACGCTCATGCCAACATTCAGCCAATGGGCGCTCAGCAGCGTGGGTGTGGCCAGACTAGCCTCGGTTTAAAAAAATCTTGGTCAAAAAAAAAATTATCTTCCCATTTTTTTTCTTTTTCTTTTCCTTTTCTTTCTTCTCTTCGAGGAGACATCACACCCTAGACTCTTTATCTTAAGCGAATCACCCGGAATTCGTCAATCAGCTTTTCGCCTGCATCAAGTGGGTGGTCATATGATGAGATCGCATTCTGGCGTTAATTAAAAACAATTTTCTTACCATAGCCAAACCCTGGCACAAAACAGATTCCTTTTCCTAACGACCTTGCGTAGATAACTAATGTTTTATCTTTTGTTTGTTTGTTTTTATAACTCTGTGTGGTCTAATGGACATTTTCGTTCTTCGGTCAGCGGGTGCTTAATTAATTTTTATCTCTTTAGAATTCTGTCTCGCATGTTATTTGATCAACCTGGAATTTTCACCTGCCCCGTAACATAAATCAGATTAAATCCAGTATCTTCCTTTCTCGACAATGGAAATAAAAATTTTACCACTTTTCTTTGTCAGAAAAATAACACCGCTTAGTGTCCTTTTCGTGATGGCTTCTTATCACCTAAATTTAATTCTCGCCTTTCTTTTTTTCTTCTTTCTTTTTTTAGCAAGCCAAATAGTGTCGCAATTCTCCCTTAACGTATTTGTCTTTTACTCGTAAATGACACCTAAACCCAAATACACGATTTAGCATGCATCATGCATCTGTCCCATGCAATTCTATTCACATGTGAGGGATATATTGAATTTTGTAAAAAAAACATTTTGTGAATTTATCGAATTTTGAAAAGAAAAAGGCGCTTTCAATTAAAATACACTTTTACAGTCAAATTCTAAATTTGAAATTTATGTCTTTTTTTATAATCAAATGCTGACATATTAGGTTGTTGCAAAAATAATGACGTAATAATGTCGTTTTTTGACGTTAAAAATACGCCACAAAACGACATTATTACGTCATTATTTTTGCACCAACCTAATATCATTGTTTAAGAAGGAAAAAAGTGGGCCGTATCCAACGTATTTGGGCAATAGAAAAAAGTCTTTTTCTCAGTTTCAAGAAATTGGATTTATGCTCTTCAAATGGAGAAAGAATTGATTTCAAAACATTAGTTAAGCAACAGAGAAAAAAAAAACAACACAATAAGTGAACAAAAACGAAGAATAAAAAAGCAAAGAAAAAATGAAAAAAGAATGAAAAGAGAAACAGAAAATCAATGCTTGAGAAAACTGCTTCGAGAAAAATAACTGGATTTTTCAGCGCGCTTACGTAGCTGCCTAAATGTCAAACAAGGTTTGATGTTTAAAATGAGTTTAAGGCCAGTACAGTGTAAAAATTGTCCAGGCCCACTCGGCACTTCCTCTTCTTGTCGAAGTCCCCAAATTATTTTCTAAGCGTAGAAATTACGGGGCGCCCAATCAGGATCGAACTCACGAATCAGTCATAATTGATCTCGCGAGACAAGCTTACGAGAAACCTTTTGGTCAAATCGACAAATTCAGAATCCCCGAAAAATTCCTCTTCCTGTCGAAGTGTCCAAAGCATAGATTATATGTGGCACAAGGCCGAGATTATGATGCATCCAATAAGGATGATACTCACTCTTGCACTCATAATTGATCTAGTGAGACAAGCTTGTTTTCAATTACACCCTAAAGATTTTCTAAGCTTTTCTTAGATAAGGCATATGGTCGAATCCATGTGGCACATAGTGAGGCTCGAGGTCACTACTTAGACGTAATTGATCTAGTAGTACAAGCTTGTTAACCATTACGCTACATTGGAAAACGCTAAGGATTTTCTAAGCATAGTTTGCAAACCATTACACCGAAATGCCCTGGTGATGTTCTAAACATAGTTTCGTTGTGTCACAAGGCCAAAAGTATGGAGCTACCAGTGAGAATCGAACTCATTTTTCAGGGGAAAATGATATAGCGAGAAAAGCTTGCTAACCATTACACCTCGTCGAAGTAATCAAATGATTTTCTAAGCATAGCTTAGTTGTGGCACAAGGCAGAAATATGGAGCACTCACTGAGGATCGAACTCACAACTCAGTCATAATTGACAGGCTTGTTGACCATTACACCACGTCGATGCGACCGAAAGCGTTCCTCTTATGAGGGTCAAACTGTAAAACATAAGCAGAATCACTACCCCCAAAACTTGACGGTTTCATAGATTCGACTGTTTCGTGGCTAATGCTGGAGAAAGAAAGAAAGAAAGAAAGAAAGAAAGAAAGAACAGGTAAGGAAATAATATTTGGAAAGTGGGGTGTGGGGAAAGAAAGAAAGAAAGAAAGAAAGAAAGAAAAAAAGAACTAGAAAGAGGCCTGAATGGATTCTTCAACGCGCCCACGTCACTATCGAATGTGATACAAGGCCGATGTTTAAAGAGGCCCTAACTGCAATGCAGTGAGAAAATTGGCAAAGCCCACTTGGCACTTCACCTTCTCTGGACGACGGGTAATAATCACAGAACCCTTTCGATGACGGCATACTCCTGCTATGGAGAGGTTATCTACTAAGCGTATCTGAGATGAAGCACAAGGCCGAAGATATGAAGAACCCAGTGAGGATTTAACATATTACTCATTCGTAGTTAATCTAGCGAGACAGACCTAGTAAATATTACACCACGTCCAAATGCCTAAGATCCGAGAAAAGGAAGACCACGAAGCAAGCAGCGAAAAACATCAAAAAATAAAAACGATATATTAGGTTGGTGCAAAAATAATGACGTAATAATGTCGTTTTTTGACGTATTTTTAACGTCAAAAAACGACATTATTACGTCATTATTTTTGCACCAACCTTATATATATATATATATATATATATATATATATATATATATATGTATGTATGTATGTATGTATGTATACACACACACACACATATAAATATATCTGTGTGTGTGTCAATATTTAAATATATATAAATATATCTATGTATATATATATATATGTATAAATATATATGAATATATGTGTGTATTTAGGTAGCAAATTCTCTTTAAGGCCTATCTGATTGAATAAATTACAATCTTTATTTCTGCTTCTTTTTAATATAATCCTTTCATATTCACGAATATTTTCCGTATATTTTAATTTGAATATACGGAAAAATATTAGTGAATATGAAAGGATTATAAAATATAAGCAGACATAATGTTTGAAATTTATTCATTCACACACACACTCACATATACATATGCATGCATATATACACACACATATATATATATATATATATATATATATATATATATATATATATATATATAAACGGCAAAACGAGTTTTACCATTCATGACTAAAAGAAAAAACATTGACCAGTCGATATATAGTAATTCCAATTTTAAAATAGTTTTATTCATTAATTATAATGTATATTGGAGAAAAACGTTACGCATGAGCTTTTACTAATAAATTTGCTGGGAGCACCAGATTTCGCTACCTGCTGCCCAGTAAATACATCACCTAATTTCCCCATGAACTCTTGTGGCATAGAAGATATAAATTCTTGTATTCGTCCTTCAAGTTCTTCCAAAGCCTTGGTTTGATAGTAAACTTGCTCCTTTAAAAAATAACAAAAAATAAAGTCACAAGGTTTTAAGTAAGGACTACTGGCTGGCCACTCATACCTACAATAGGGAGTTACTTTTCAGTCACCCTGTGTTTGATAAGACAGGATAAATAAGAAAAAAGAAATGTTTATAAATCTAATAAGTTTCACTTGATTAAAGATTCGGCAGAGAATTATATATGAAGATAAAAAAGAAATTACGGTGTATGTATTTTGGGGTTTGTGAATTTTCATTGGTTAAGCATGCTTCACGTGCATTTGATTGCTAAGCAGCGTTAGTCTAATTTATGGCGTTTTGAAGTCAAGGAGAGACGATGCGTCCTTTCGAAGCTCCAAAAAATAACGAAAAAGAACACCTTGAAATCAACT
>OZ010609.1:6797173-6847173 GCA_963932145.1 Acanthosepion lycidas | reverse complement strand
CATTGTGTAATAATAATAATAACAATATTAATAATAATATTCATACTACTAATAATAATAATTGACTGTTACATATGCTGAGAATTTTGTAAATATTCAGCAGTTACTAAAATATGATGGTAATAATTATATGACGAATTATTTAAATAAATATATAGATATAATAATGATAAATATTATTAATAATAATTATATATAGAATAATTATTATTAATAATGATAATTATTATTATTATTAATTATAATAATGATAATAGTAATAATTATATGACAAAAGAAATAAATAAATACATATAATTATAATAATAATAATTATTATTATTAATAATTATAATAATAAGAAGAATTAATAATAATAATAATTATTATTATTATTAATAAAAATAACGATAATAATAACAATTATTAATAATAATAATAATTATTATTATTAATAATAATAATATTAATGATAATATTAATTATTATTATTAGTAGTAGTAGTAGTATTAATAATGATAACAATAATAATTATTAATAATAATAATAATAATTATTATTATTATTAATAATAATATTAATGATAATAATAATTATCATTATTATTATTATTATTATTATTATTAAAATTATTATTATTATTAATAATAATATTAATGATAATAATAATTATTATTATTATTATTATTATTATTATTATAAATAATAATAATAATAATTATTATTATTATCAATAATAATAATAATAATAATAATAATAAAATGAAGTATAAACTTGTGCAAGTATTGAAAAATCAGTAATAATGTTAGAGAAGCTCTCAACACATAACCCAAACGGAAATTCACAGGAAATGACAAGGTAGGCAACTTTTGGTTTTATCATGCCACCAATCTTTAAAACTCTTGCGCTAAATTTATCAATTATAATTAATAATCTGAATGAAATTCCAGAATGGATTACTAAAGGTATTACATATCTTCTACCAAAAACCTGTGAAATATTTGATCCTAAAAATTATAGGCCAATATCATGTTTCTCCACCTCATAAATATTGATCAGATGCGTCTTGAACTGTACTTACTCTTGGAACAGTAGATATATCTAAGAGGTTCATATGGTTGGCAAGATTTACTACAAAAATAAAATAATCCTGGAAAATTGTAGGAAAATGTTTCCAACACAGCTTGGACAGATTACCGTAAAGCCTTTAATATTGTAGCACACTTTTGGATCCTTAAGGATTTGGAATGGTGCAAAGTCTTCTCGGTTACAGTAAATGTTTATTAATGTAGCATGGAACATTGAAAAAAAAAAACAGATTATACCTAAATCACACCAAAGTTACTACTATTTCCAGTTGTTTGAAAATCCGACGAGGAATCTTTCAAGGAGACTCTCTGTCGCTCTTCTGTTTTGTCAGCACTCATTCATATTTTCCGTTTCGCATGAACTAAACAGTAATAGCTATGGATACAAAGTGAAAGAAAGAAAGTGTCCAATCACTTATTCTACATGCATGATTTCAACCTCTTTGATAAAGACGACAATGAGTTGAAAGGGATCCTCAAGACTGTAAAATGTTTCAGTGATGACCTCGTCATGGATTTCCAATTAGAAATAGGAAAATAGTAACAGAAAGAGAAAATTACAGAAACGAAATTTATCGATCTATATTTTGTCACAAAGATTAGCGAACTGGAACAAGAAGCTAATAAGTATATAGAAGTCAGAGAAGGAGATGAAATGCAGTCTGCCAAATTAAAGGCGAATCTAAGAAAAGAATACTACATGCGTGGACACCTGATGTCAAATATCGAGCTGCGTTCACAAAAGAAAATATCAGCCATAAAACGTTTGGCTGTCTCCGTTGTTAAACACACTTTCCAAATCCTTCATTAGACAGTAGCTGACATTAAGCGAATGGATGTCAAAACGTGAAAGCTTCTCACTTGCTATCGCATGCAACACACAAAAGGCTGATATGGATCTGTATGTGCCCAGATCCGAAGGAGGCGGAGGATTAGTTCAACTAGAACTGTCTTACAAAACTACAACAATCGGCCTTAAAGATACCTGGAAACTACAGAAGACTGGATGATGATATGTGTCAAAGAACATGAAAGAAATAAGAAATTTTATTCAGTACTAAATGAAGCCAACAAATTCAAAATGGAATTTCAAGTGGGAGAAGAAGTGCCAATTAAACACTGTACACCCTACGGCAGAGGCAAAGGACCTAAAACAGAAATCAAAATCAAATTCAATTTATCACATGCAGAAACGATGGCAAGATAAGCCTCTTCGTGCTCAATACTCTGCATGTACCAAACAAGCTGATGTAGATGTACACAACCACATACTCATCAGTGATTACATTGTGCAGGGTTAAAAGCTGAAACCGAAGTTTTTATTCTTGTTGCACAGGACGAATGCATGCTAACTAGAAATTACCAGACACACACACTGAAAATTGTGTTGATCCAAAATGCGGATTCAGAGGCGAATATGCAGAATCAATTGACCAACTTTTGTCAGGTTTTACGGTATTAGAAACCACTGAATATAAATTCCAATGTGACAGGGTAGACAAATATATGCATTGGAAAATTTTTGACGTTTACGGAAATGAAACTGCAAGAAACTGGTATGAACACCACCGGACCCGGTTAAAAACATTAAGGTGTTGTATCAATTCTATGGGACCTTACAATACACATAGATAGAACAATGAAAACTATTCATTTGGCAATTTCCAGATACAAGAAGTCCAGAAGATCCTTATTATGGGCGCGGCTCATATATTAAGAAGGAGTCTATCCATCGAATACGTTGATAAAATAATAATGATCATAATATTAGACATTTGTAGAAAATTTATGGGGTTTTCTAACAGACACATATAATCGTATAGATATCAGGATCAACACATTACCACCTCTTATAAAACTAAAAAAAAAATAATTCAGATTTCTGTGCAGCTGAAGACTATACAAAGGCGTGCGACAAATCTAACAATGGCGAAAACAGAGACCTGATCTGTCATGAAATATTCGCAAAGTAAATCACCCAGACCAGTCTACCGAGATAGAACCTGTAACAATTTTATGAGGTTTTATAAAACACACAGACAGAACAATCAAATTTAATCGTCCAGACATCGTGGTCAAAGGCCATGAGAACAGAGTCTGTCTATATTTCTGAGATGAGGTATTATGTACAGTATTTACATTAGTAAAAGAGAACAGCATATGTTTTCTTATTGACATGACAATCCATGCAGACTGTAATGTGTTGTGAAGATCTTAAAAAAAACTATCAAAATACAAGGACCTTGAAGTGAAAATCTAACAAAAAAAGCACACGAGGGAATCAATAATTCCACTTGCAATTGAAGCCCTGATTGACTCATTGGACAGATCCCCGGTAGCCCATGCCTTGAAGAAATAATAAAAATGGAACACAGAAATAGAGCTTGCACCTTGTGAAGGGCGTTATTTATATAAAATGCGCGGGGTCATCGGTTTTTCGGTAGAAAATGTCTTTATGGGATTTCTGAACTTAGGTCTCCGTTTGGGACCCAGAATTAAATCAGTGTACAACAGAAATCAAAGGAAATGGTAAGAATAACATATTTAAATCAATTCTTACTGTCTAAATATATATTATAACTATATGAACATAAACACTGTGCATAAAACTCACAGAAAACTTTTCCATGCTGTCAAAACCAAGCGGCGACAGTCTGTTTCATGCTTGAACACATCCAAGCCTGGACGTTGCGTTCAGCCATGAAACACTGTCGCCGCTTTGATATAACTTCTGTGTTCACTTCTGTGTTAATATCTGCATACGCTGTATTACCCATAAATATATCACGCCTTACATATATATATATATATATATATATATATATATATATATATATATATATATATATATATATATATATATATATATATGGAAAGAGAGAGAGACGGACAGACAGAGACAGAGATAGATATCGTATTTCTTGTTTGTCAAACACTGTTCTGGCTTCTGGCTTCCTATTCAAGTTTGATAATGTAAATGCAATGTCAAACAGTTACATCTATCTTCTTAATGTTAGCACTTTTATTGACTTCCCTCATTAATATTATATATATTACATATTCTGTGACACTCAGTAATCCCCTTGATCCTTAGTGGCTTTATTGCCTTGCTTTAGATGAAAAATCTATAGGAATTCAGTATTTCATTTAAGTTTAATGTTCTGTGGAAGCACAAGAATCCATGAATTAAAAACAAGAAGAAAGAAAAGAAGACCCAGATATGTGAGATGATTAACCAATTTGGAGTTGATTGTAGCCTCTAGTAATTTCCAGCGAATATTCGACCCAATTTAATGCTGATCTTCTTATTCGTTCGGTGTCAAGATTAGACAGCCAAATATTAAATGTTAAATAGTAATAATAATAACTGATATTATTATTATTATTATTATTATTATTATTATTATTATTATTATTATTATTATTATTATAATTTTATTATTATTATTATTAATTCATTTTCTTTGTTTTCTAGTGTGTAGTCATTTCTTTCCGGCTCCCAACCAAAGACCTAAGGTCACAAAAGGCGTCATGACATTCTCCCTTGAGCAACTGAAAAAAACCCCGAAAAGAAACATATTTTACATAGATAAAGCCCTTCGTAAGGAGTGGGATGTACTCGTGGGAACAGTTTTTAAATTTTATTTCTTTAAGGCATCGGCTACAAGGAATCCCTTCAGTGAGTCTATTGGAATCTTTTACAAACAATCCTAGGGCTCCAAATACAACAGGAATTGTTTTTGAGATTTCGATTTCAAGGTCCTAGTATTTTTTAAGTTTTTTGAAAAACTTCAAGGTTTCTTTGCAGTCTGCAGGGACTGCCATGCGAATATGGAGGCATTTTTTTTTTGTTTGCGATCTCTGATAACGATGTCTAGGTGATTAGGTTTTATTGTTGTCAGTGCGTATTTTCTAGTCAAATTGTAATTTTGTAGTCCAATCTCCATTATTATTATAATTTTTATTTCCTCTGATTTCTGGCGTGTACACATTTGTTTCTTGGTCCCGCCCAGAGACCTATGGTTAGAAATGGCATCATGACACTTTCCACTGACAAAAAAATATATATTTTTGTTTTACATAGATAAAGCCCTTCGTAAAATGTGGGCTGTACTTGTGAGAACAAGTTTTTGTAATTCTTTGAGGCATGGGCTTCCCGGAATCCCTTCAATTATATCATATCTACTGGAATCTTTTCCAAACAATCCTAGGGCTCCAATATTATTATTATTATTATTATTATTATTGATATTATTATTATTATTTTCTTTGATTTCTGGCGTGTACACATTTCTTTCCCGGTCCCGCCAAGGGACCTAAGGTTAGAAATGGCATCATGACACTTTCCACTGACAAAAAAAAAATAGATAAAGCCCTTCGTAAAGTGTAGGCTGTACTTGTCAGAACAATTTTTTGTATCTCCTTGAGGCATGGACTTCCAAGAATCCCTTCAATTAGTCTACTGCAATCTTTTCCAACCAGTCCTAGGGCTCCAACTACAACAGGGATTGTTGATGTTCCCATATGCCACATTTTTGAGATTTCTATTTCAAGGTCCTTGTATTTTGACAGCATTTTGAATATCTTCAAAGATACATTGCAGTCTGCAGAGACTGCCATATCTATAAGGGGGCACTTTTTTGGTTTGTGGTCTTTAATAACAATGTCTGGGCGGTTGGCTTTGATTGTTCTGTCAGTGTGTATTGTGTAGTCCCATAGAATTTTAACAGGTCCTATCTCCGTAACCGGGTCTAGGTGGTGTTCATACCAGTTTCTTTCAGTTTCCTTCCCGTAGAAGCTGCAGATTTTCCAGTGCAGATATTGGCCCACTCTGTCATGCCGGCTTTTATATTCAGTGGGTGCCAATATCGTACAACCTGATACAAGATGATCAATCGTTTCTCGATATTTATCACAGAATCTACCTTTTTGGGCTGACACAATATTTTAATATATGTGCTTGATAATTCCTAGTTAGCAAGCATTGGTCCTGCGCAGCAAGGATAAAACCTTCAGTTTCCGCTTTCAACCCTGCACTACGTAGCCACTGACGGGTATGGGTTTCGTCTACGTCAGCTTGTTTGGTACGGGCAGAGTATTGGCCACGAAGCGGTTTATCTTGCCATCGCTTCTGTATCTGGTCGGTTGCATTTATCTTTGCTGTCTTTTGTAAGTATTATTATTATTGTTATTATTATTATTATTATTATTATTATTATTATTATTATTATTATTATTATTATTATTCCAGCGTGTTGTCATTAATATTATTTCTAACAGTACTTTTTTTTCTATTTTGTAAACAGATACTGAATCGTCAAAAGTACTCCGGTGGCTTTTTATACAAATTCCTCCTTAAACGTTCGTTGCCTGACAAAATGGACAGCATCGATTCTTGTTGCGAAATTCGATAAAAAAATCCTAAACCCAAATATTCAAACAGGAAACATTACGACACAAAATGGCCGGAGAAACCGAGGAAGAATATCATTTAAATAACAGAGGATTTGCTTAAGAGTAATCAACATTTTTATTGGTTCTCGTTATTTCCGGAAGTTGGTTTTGTTGGTGAGGACACCTGGAATATTCTATTTCAATTAAAGACAAAACGAAAAGAGAACAATAATCATAATAGTCATAACTGTCGAAGAGAAACTTTCTATATTTGATGGTTTACGATCTGACACAACATCAGGTGTTGTTATTTTTCGCAAGTTAAAATCCAGCACAGAAATACACTATCAAGAAAAATACATCAGATAAAAATATATATATATATATATATATATAGATAGATAGATAGATAGATAGATAGAAATATATATATATATATATATATATATATATATATATATATATATATATATATATATATATAGATAGATAGATAGATAGATAGACATAATGATAATATTATTCGCGAATATATATATATATATATATATATATATATATATATATATATATATATATATATATATATATCCTCCTTGGGTTTACCCATACGGATTACCTAGTTTTCATAAACTAAATATATATATATATATATATATATATATATATATATATAGAGAGAGAGAGAGAGAGAGAGAGATAGATATAAATTCCCAAAAGGATAGAATCCAGGTAGAACTCAATGTCCAGGTCAGAATAAGAATATAAAAGGCTAAAACACAAATGATCCATGGTTCTAATTTATTGCATTGGAATCGTCATCACGATCCAATTCATCAGACTGACAAATTCAAAAAGCTTTTTGAATTTGTAGTTGTGACCAATTGGTTCGTGTTTACGATTCCAATGTAATAAATTATAGCAATGGAATATTATTGTTTGAGCCTTATATATATATATATATATATATATATATATATATATATATATATATATATATATATATATATATATATATATATATATATATATATATATATATATATATATATAAAAATAAATAAATAAATAAATATAAAAATAAAATATTTATATTTTTCTAGGCTAAAATGCGAAATATCAGGGATAGAATGTAGGTAAATATAAAATCAACAACTAGAGCTGACAGACATCCGATTGCTTCAAGCCAGGATCGAAACCTAACCAATTTGACATCAGACTGCGATTTTTCATATGAGCTACCAGCTCCCGACAGAGCTGCAGGTGAATTCTTACGTATCTATTTTAGAATGGACATGCCAGTGACTCAAAGTGCTTAATTCGTAGAAGAGCTTTAGAATCAGCAGGAGCAGTCAATGTTTACTAATTCGCGTTTCTCCCTCTAAATTGCCCGACGGAATTTAAAATTTTTCAGGGTCGTATATATGTGTCATCCACAGGCAAAATGTTTCGCTGTATCACAGTTCATCAGTGTGGATAGACATCTGATTGTCTCAAGCCATTTTCTTAACCTAACCGATCTGGTGTGTATATATATATATATATATATATATATATATATATATATATATATATATATATATATATTAGGTTGGTGCAAAAATAATGGCGTAATAATGTCGTTTTTGACGTATTTTTTAAGGTCAAAAAACGACATTATTACGTCATTATTTTTGCACCAACCTAATATATATATATATATATATATATATATATATATATATATATATATATATATATATAATGTAGATTATTTGCATATTTTGCATTTGCTGGGATTCTCATATATATATATATATATATATATATATATACGGACGACATCCCACCAAGTCACGTTCAATTTTCTCTTTCTTCGATTATTACCTGGGAACGCATTTTCTTTTCTTGAATTTTTCGGAGATCTTGATAAACGAAATACACACTGTTTAATAGTTTAATAAATGGGTCGAAATATCCAATATAATAACTTTTGAAGAAGAAAAAAAAAAAAAATATATATATATATATATATATATATATATATATGATTATTTATTTAAAAATATGATTCCGACGCTACATAAGAGTTCTCATGTTTCAAAACAAGAGCCGAAAACTTCAATATAATCATTTGAATTAAATTGAATTAAATTATTAAGCTCTGTTCCATCTTCAAGAGAATTTTTTTTGGGAATCAAAAACATGAGAACGCTTATGTAGCGTTGGAATCATATTTTTAAATAAAAAATTATATTTATGCTCTACTTTTGTATCGAGCACTATTTTTTAAAAATAATAAGAAAAATACTAAAAAAAACTTTGGATTATTTACCTAACGAATTCTTTCCTATTTTCTATATATTTTTACACACACACACACACACACACACACAAACACACATTGATCTATTTAATAAGTCATCTCACAGGAAACGAGATAAAAAGAAAAAAAGAGAAGTAAAGATATAAGAAAGTAGATGTGGAGGGAGGGGTTTGAGGAAAGAACGAGAAATAGAAAGGGTGGAAAGAATAAAAGATACAAGAAAAGGAAGAATTAATATATATGTGCATAGATCTTTATATTTGTCAGTTACCGCTTGATATTAAGCATTTAAAAAATATCAACAAAATAAACGAGAAAATAAATATAATGTGAATATAAGATAAACAAAAAATAAATATTACTATTATTAACGTAATTAATATTATAAAAATCACTTAACAATTCATACGGATTAACAAAATTTTCATTACCCACTTAATATATATATATATATATATATATATATATATATATATATATATATATATATATATTACCCACTTATATATATATATATATATATTTATATATATATATATATATATATATATTACCCACCTATATATATATATATATTTATTTATATATATATATATATATATATATTACCCACCTATATATATATATATATATTTATATATATATATTACCCACCTATTTATTAATATATATATATATATATATATATATATATATATATATAGGTGGGTAATATATATATATATATATATATATATATATATATATATATAATATAGATACATAATTTTGTTAAAATAAAATCACAGCCTCTTTCGTTTCACTCCCCTCTACCACTCTCTATTTGCCATAAAACTCATTTGGACACGTCTGGTTTTTTTGTCACTTTATTTTCTTTCCTCCCTATTTTCCTACATATTACTTCCCTGCATTTAACCTTCTAAATAGGTCAAGGTTCTACTACCCCAATATAAAGCGTGCTTAAGAGGGATATAAAATTAACCCCTCCTTATACTCTATATTGTCTATTTAACTACCACTCTCAACCCCCCTCTTTAATTACAAAAATTACACTACCCATCAATTTCTAATTCCTTTTTTCCTCTCATTTCGTTGTTGGAAGTGTTACCTGATGATCCGGAGTCCTTTAAAATGGATTTTGGTTAAATAAATTATTGTAATGGTACTTTAAATTGATCTGTTTTTCATTAATTAATTCTATATATATATATATATATATATATATATATATATATATATATATATATATATATATATATATATACATATATATATATATATATATATATATATATATATATATATATATATAATTAAGTTATAAGGAACTTGGTAAACCGAATTGGTAAATCCAAAGAGGATGAAATCCTGAGAGCTCAATGTTAGGACAGAGCTAATATGTAATGAAAAACAAACCACTTTAATGTACCATTACGATAATTTATTTCACCTAAATCCTTTTTTAAGGATTCAGGATCATCAGGTAAATCTTCCAACAACGAAATGAGAAACAAAATTTTTTTTCTCATTTCGTTGTTGGAAGATTTACCTGATGATCCTGAATCCTTAAAAAAGGATTTAGGTGAAATAAATTATCGTAATGGTACATTAAAGTGATTTTTTTTTCATATATATATATATATATATATATATATATATATATATATATATATATATACATATACATATATATATATATATATATATATATATATATATATATATATATATATATATATATATAACCTTTGCCGGGTTAAAAGAAAACTACTTCTTTAGAAATTTATTTATTTGATAGTGGATCCGAACTTGAATAAATATGTGCATCCGAGAAAAAATAGTCTGAGTGTTATAGATATATATATATTTTTTTTAATGTAGAATATAGGAGAAATAGAACAAGACTAAGCATGACGTTCTTCGTGGTTGAGTGCATAAGCCCACTTGATAAAACGGTGATTTTACCTATAAAAGAAGACGCATATCCCTACTAGATAACGTGTTTTCTTTTCTAACATCTCTCGAAATCGCAGGACGATAGACCCAATAGCGTTTGACAAATGAATGTGATTGACTTTCTAAACTTAAGGTAATATGGCGCGTTTTGTCAAAGTACCAAAAATTAACGGATTTTAAGTTTACCTGAAATAAATTTATGTTGCCTACAAGCAGTATGATAACTTAATATCATTTGCAAATATTAATTATTTTATTTCATTTATTATATATATATATATATATATATATATATATATATATATATATATATATATATATATATATATATATATATATATATATATATATATATATTATAATTATTATAGTTATATGAAGTTATATACGTATCGTCTATTATTACTTCGTCCGCAGTTACAGGTTTTTTTCTGTATGAGGATTTATTTGTTTTTGTATAAATAATCTGAAGATCGTTTGTCTTAACCCTTTCTGCTCTGTGTTCCTGAACAATTCTAACCCTTCCGCCTGAGCTCCTGGGTCAAAATTCGCAAATAATTGCGATGTAATGTTTCACGATAGATATAAAAATAGTTACAAGTATTTATTCACCATTCAAATGGTGGCTAGGCATTAAGTAATTTCTTTCTGCCACTGCTCAACCGGTGGCTGGGTATTACGTCATTTTTCTCTACCACAGGTATTGGTAATCAGGTTTCATTTTTCACTGTCAAAAAGGCAGTGTAAATCATCATAACCTTCGTCATAATCATCATCATCATCATTATCATCCACTTGACTTTTATAATCGAAGAGCGGATCCGAATGCAGAAGCCATACTGACTCTTTTCCGCAACGATCTATTAACAGCAGCCATCAGCAGTTCTGGTACAGCCATATCTGTCCATCGTTTGACATTGTCCAGCCAGTTTTTGTGTAGGCGTCCCCTCTGACGTCCACCTTCAACGATGCTTTGCATAATGGCCTTGCACAGACTGTCGTGACTTGTAATGTGTCCAAACCACGCTTTTTCCCTTTGACAGTGGCAAGAACAGATACCCGGTGTCCAACAAAACTATCAGCCCTTTTCCGCACAAACACATTGGTCTGTTGTTCTCAATAGAAAATTACAAAGAGTTTTCCCGTGCTTTTATTCTTAACCGATTTGATACTTCTCTGTGTATCTGCTAACAATGTTCACGTTTCACATACATACAGGAGATAATGGAGAGAACCAGCGTTTTGTAAAGTCTGTACGTTCACTGGGAGTTCTCATTCTCCTATATAGTAAATAAGGACTTCATGAACTCTTTTAGGCATAAATCCCGATATATCTATCTATATTTCTGACATGAGCTATTATGTACACTATTTACATTATTCGGACTATTGACCTCATCTTTGTCGCCATATTTATTACAACGTTTCGGCCTCACACTATCTGTTTATATTTCTGAGATGAGGTATTATGTACACTATTTACATTATTCAGACTATTGTCCTCATCTATGTCGCCATATTTATTACAACGTTTCGGCCTTCAGTATATGTCTACATTTCTGAGACGAGTTATTATGTACACTATTTATATTATTCGGCCTATTCTCCTCACATTTGTCGCCATATTTATTACATTTCGGCCTTTCACTATCTGTCTATATTTCAGAGATGATGTATTATGTACACTATTTACAATATTCAGACTATTGTATTCATGATTTTCGCCATATTTATGAAAACGATTCGGCCCTTCAGTATCTGTCTATATCTCGGAAATGAGGTATTATGTACACTATTTACATTATACAGACTAGTGTCCCCATCTTTGTCGTCATATTTATTACAACGTTTCGGCCTTTCAGTATTTGTCTATATTTCTGAGATCAGCTATTTTGTACATTCTTTTCATCATTCCGACTATTGTTCTCATTTTTGTTGCCATATTTATCACCCTTCAGTATCTGTCTATATATCTGAGATGAGGTATTATGTACACTATTTACATTATTCGGACTATTGTCCTCATCTTTGTCACCATATTTATTACAACGTTTCGGCCCTTCATTATCTGTCTATATTTCTGAGATGATGTATTATGTACATTATTTACATTATTCGGACTATTGTCCTCATCTTTGTCGCCATATTTATTACAACGTTTCGGCCTTTCAGTATCTGTCTATATTTCTGAGATGAGGTATTATGTACACTATTTACATTATTCGGACTATTGTTCTTATCTTTCTCACCATTTTTATTACAACGTTTCGACCGTTGTACACTCCGGCCTTCTGCAGTTGGTTGGAATGTCGAACTGAACCCTTTATTTCGCTCACTGGGATTGACTTTTTTTTTTTTACATGCCCTGTCTAATAGATATAAGTTATCTCCTGTTAATTCCCAAAGGGTGTGTGGGCAACAACCTGGTTAAACCCGTGTAAAATTGGAGAGAGTATTTAACGGGAGATATCTCCCATCCATTAGACATGGCACGTGGATCTAGAACAGTCTACCCTAGTGAGCGAAACAAAGGTTTCTGTTCGACATTCCAACAACCTGATGAAGGCCGTAGCGTACAACGGCCGAAACCTTGTGATAAACATTGCGACAAAGATGAGGACCTAGTCTGAATAATCCCTATATATATATTGCCAATTTATTCTTCTGCTATTTTTTTCTAAAATTAACACACTTTTTGATATCTGTGTTTATTTATTACTCTTTCATAATTTGTGTTGCGTTATTGTGTTTTTGTTAACCTAACATGGCATATATTAAAAAAAAAAAAAATACTTAAATATTTTGGAGCTTCTAAAACCCGTTATCTGTATAATATTTATATACGTATATTACATATGTTTCAAAGATTGTCATAACCGGAAGTCATAATGGTGACAAACTATAAAATTCTATAAAATGATTTTGTCTCAAATCGCCTCAGACAACAACGTCCAACTCGAAGCCAGGAATAATCGAAAGCGGATCTCTGGTGCCTCATAACCACCTGATTCGGGTTGATGGAGGCCGCCATCTCTGGAAGGCAGTCCATCTAGTGGAAGGAAGGATTTTAAACCCCTGCTGGCTTGCCGTCAGATGCCAAACCCGGAAAATTCCGTGGACCTGCGGAGGAATTTGGCTAAGACTGACAAATTTTCCAGCAATTCCTAAAGTCAAGCAGACCCCAAATGTATTTAACCCCTCGCTGTTGAGGAATGTCGTAGAAAGCAAGGCCTGATTTTTCTTTTTTAAGGAAAGCTTATCCTCTTTATGCAGAGTTTCATATCTCTTACCTTATGTATCTGAAACGTAAAAATGGAAAGTCATCTCTCAAGAATTAATGGATTTATTTTAAATCCAACATTTTTATTACTTCATGCGTTATTATAGTTAATACTCGTATTTGAAATAGATGTCCTATTTTTATTTTCAAAGTAATAAAATGTCATTAACATATTAATTAGTGCCCGATGTATATAATTCTAAATAAATATATTCGAAAAAAAGGAAAAAAAATACCCTGATTTTTACCAACTCTCCAACACCTAAAGCCCTGACGTCTTTAGTAAACGTACAACTATCCCACTTACAGAGCTGAACCATGAAACGTAGAAGTCATTCTACTTACTAATGGTAATGTCAATATAATTAAACAGTCCCCAATCACGGACCGAGCAGCCAGCACTACTGCAATTGTTTTCTTTACTGCCTGGCTATCTCTTTGAGATCAAAGTGTTGTATCTGCCCTCGGACAGACTGCATTTTATCTCACAATTTCGTTTCTGTCTTTGTACAGAACACAAAAATAGTTTCAGGAATAACTGGTCTCTGGAATTTTAATCATACGGCAGCACTATTCCCTTCATTGCACTAATGAGTAAAGCTTGGTGGAATATCGACACTAGCGCAAGAATTTTGATACTTGACTATTTCACACTTACCATCTCCCTTGTACCATATCCGTTCACCTTAGTGTGTGTAAATATCATGTGTAGTATCTATTGTACTAGCTTCTACTGTCTAAGGTAATATCAAATACGAATTTTATTTTCTTAAAATAATTTTTCAGGAAAATAGGTTTATCTTGTCTAGTGCTATCGCTCTTTCCAGTATTGATGGAAGCTTCCTTTTTATAAGTTTTATTTAAACGTCAACATCTTCATTAGGCCTTTATTTCTTTATATCCTTATATATAATCTTAAGTTACATCCATGTTACTTGTTCCTGTTTCTGGAAGGCCTTAAATGATTTGCATCTGTAATTTGCTACAGTTTTTTGTTACTGATCCTCCAATGATAGTTTACAGTAGCCTCGCTAACACCTACACTTTTCATTCGCTCGAAGCCATTTTTAATTATTAATCTGAGAAAGCGGTTGTATAAAGCTGACAGTTTGAATATATCTGAACAAGTTTGGTGGCATTCAATGACGTCCCTATGAATTATCGATTTGATGAGACTATTTAAGAACATGACACGCGTTTTTATGTTATTTTTTTATGTTATTTTGTCGTAACATGTGGTTTTAGGCGAAACTGCCCCCAGCGCAGCATATTCTATGTTCAGTTTCCTTATAAATGGGGGAGGGGGAAAGTTAAGGTGATATTATAGCGTCAGACATTCATATTCATAGCGCCTGCTGACTTTATTATAAACATCTGAAATAAGGTGTGGAGAATTACCTCGTATATCCAAGATGGCTAGAATAGCGTAGCCTATATGTGCGAGCAAATTGCTTGCGATGCAGACTCTCCGAGCACCAGCGCTGGAATGACGAGGCGCATGCGTGAGAGTCAGATCGAGGCTGGCAGCGTTTCCTAATATGCAAATTCACTGGCTCGGCAAGAACGTATATACAGGCGAGTCCATGTTGAGTCGGGAAAAAGACTTGTGCGTTCATCGTTTTTCACGTCTCTGCGTAATGAACCAGAATTTGTTGCGAGGGTGATTCTAGCGTCTGTGATACTGAATTCCATCTTTTCTGCTGCCCCATGAATTATCGATTTGACGAGGCTATTTAAGAATATGACACGCGTTTTTATGTAATAATTTTTTAATGTTATTTTTCGTAACTTGCGGTTTTAGGCGAAACTGCCCCCAGCACAGCCTATTCTATGTTCAATTTCCTTATAAATGGGGAAGGGTCAAAATAGGAAGATATTATAGTGTCAGATATTCATATGCGGAGCGCCTGCTGCCATTACTATAAACATCTGAAATTTTCCTTTTGCCGGATTCACAATCCTGCCACGTATTTTGAACAGGAGTAATAGTTTCTCACTTTCCTTGTTTTGGACTGGGTTTCCGTATTTCTCTCCGAAAGCAGGCATAGGCAACTTTTTTCGAAAAATGGGCGACATAAGGCACAGTTTATCATAAGGTTGGCGTCACTACTAAAATAAAAATCAAGGCGATTTTCACATTAACGATACCGCGGCCATTTTCCCAGAATTAGAGCATGCACATAAGCATCTAGTTTAGAAGTGGAAAAAAGTCGATTATTTTTTCTTTGGAGAAGAGATTTCGTTCTATTTTCTGAAGTCTTGGTATAAAATTATTTCTGATGATGGAATAATTAGCGCACGCTAATGTTTGGGATTTCTCTCTAACTTAGAAGTTTAAAATGTTGACAACGTTATCTTCTACGAAAAGTTACAAAATTCAAAAAACATTGTACTTAATCATTGTTTATATACGTAATTATGTATGAGAGAATTTGTGAGTGAACAAGTGAGAACAAAGGGACACAAAAAACATTTCAATAACGTTATTTTCCTCCTGAAATTAAGCGTTTCATTCAATTGGAGCGCATGTGGCCCGATAGCTGCAGTTTGCCCAGGACTGTCCTAAAGTCTTTTAATTTTATTTTATCCTCTTAGTGGCATTATAGAGTTATTACTAATGGTAATGTAAATATAAGTAAACAGGTGGCAATCACGGACCGAGCAGCCAGTTCAACTGCAGTTACGTTTGCTTTACACCCTGGTCATCTGGCTGGGATCAAAGTGTAGTATCTCCCTTCGGACGGACTGCATATCATCTGTTAAATGTGTTTATGTTTTTGAACAACAAATAATTTGGGATAACTGATTCCGGGTATTCCAATCCTACGACAGCACCTCCCTACACCAGTAAGTTAGGGTCGATGGAATATCCTGTAATTTTCCTCGTGAAATTAGGCGTGCAATTGGATGCCAATCGGACCACATTTTTGTCGTAATATCTTCACATTTTCTTTAACATAATAACCTCTTGGGTGTTAGTTGCATTATCACCTTGTATGGGGTGAAATGAATAGGAAAAGCAGTTTGTACCAGCACCCGCTAATGAGATTCGAATTATTCCACAACTATCTCAGCCTACAAATTCGTTCATCGGAAATCTCACGGAACAATGTTCTCTTTGTAGAATTCCATTTTTGTCCTGTCCAATATCCAAACTAGGTTGGCATCTCAGTCCCACTGTTTCACTGTCGAAACGGTTAAATGTAGCCGTCTTTTCTATCCCAAAAGATTCATGCCTTGCACTTCCTGTCTGTAGAACTGCCTTACTTTATTTGCTTCCCTGACAGCTATAATCTCCAAATATTCAAATACAATGTCAATCGACATCATCTGATGTTTTGATCCTGATCCCCGTCCTTCTCTATATCCTTTCCTCAAACACCTCTCATTACTCTTGTTCTCAGTCTCTGTAACCCCTTGCGTGCTAATGGCACTCCCGCCTTGATTGGGGTGAAATGCTTAAAAAAATATGAATGATTACATTCATTAAATCAATCTGATCGAATCTGAAAAAAACAAGTTACATTTCCCTATGTTTTGTAATGCGTTTGCTGCCAAATGTCGTTCTTCCAAGAATCAATGAAAAGAATAAAAAACATGCAAACAAGACAGAGGAACCACCGTTGGACAGATTTCAAACAATGACCGCAATTCTTCTCTCTCGCTCGTTTTTAGAACTTCATAGAATCTGCAGAAATATGGATAGACATTTGGCGGAATTTCAATACAGACAATATTCGTTATGAAGACAGGTGAGAAAGATTTATAAGTGACGTGAGATCTTGCCGTGTTTGTCGGTTAAACAGTTTTATCAGACCATGAATTAAAGACGAAGCAATCAGCATAAAATGAATCTAGACATGATGGAAATTGTTTTGCTAATGTCGATTTAATATATTTCGATTTCAGACAGTTATCAGCCAGGTAGACAAGTCTTTCAGAAGTAAATGTTTTATAATTCCGCATAAAAAGAAAATGTGTAAATCAGTTTTGTAAAGTATGAATTCATCTATAGTTTACAAGTATTTTCAAGACAGTGAGACACCTTCACTGGTAATAATAATAATAATAATAATAATAATAATAATAATAATAGTTGTATGAAACGGTTCCTATCGAACCGGTATCAGAATGTATCTGCTCACTTCATTTGTAAGCATAATATTAGGTTGGTGCAAAAATAATGTCGTTTTCTCACATATGTTACTATGTAAGAAACCGACATTATTTTTGCACCAACTTAATATGAATTATATTAATAATAGCCGTTTATTTATATAGAAATGTTCGTAATTCATTGATCGAACAGACAGTAATGTTCAAGTTACGCCTTCCTTTACTCCCCGGGGAACAAGATTTCGTATTTGTTCTCTTCATCTATAATGATAATATTAGACATTCCTTAACCGAACAGCCAGTAATATTCAAGTTACGCCTTTCTTCTCTCCCCGGGGAACAAGTTTTAGTATTTGTTCTCTTCATCTATAATGATAATATTAGACATTTCCTTAACAGATCAGCCATAGATATTCGAGTTACGCTATTTTTCCTCCCTGGACTTCAGGCTGGTATCAAATTTTACTATCTGTTTTCTTGGTCTCTAATATAAAATAGGTAATAATATCCATTTTCTTATATGGAAATATGTATTCATCTTTGACGGAGTGTTTAGGTATAAATGCATTTTTATGCATTTCAAGAAAACCAATTACCAGATGTTAAAAAAAAAAATTTTTTTCGTTTGACGCATTTCGTCCTTTCGGAGTTAATAGATCTAAAGAAATATTTACGTTGATGTGATTACGCATGAAGGAGACTGAACATTAGAATTTGGGGTATAATATCTCGTCGATTTCGTTCAGTTTCTAATTGTTTTTGTTTTTATCATTTTTAGTATTAAATATCTCACATTGCGAGAATAGAAGACGTGTCGAAAATTGCTATTGATATAAAGTTGTATATATCGTTTTCACATATTTAGGTATATTTATATATACAGGATATCCCCCAAAATTTGACTTCTTTCGCAGGTCAATAATTTTGGCAATTCTTGTTGAAGTAACCTCAAATTGTCACAGAATATATAGAAACAGATGAAGATTTTATATTTAATATCAGAGGACACTACGTGCTTATCTCAATGAGAATCTGCCAGAGAGATAGATCGGGCTTGGTCAAGATGAAGACAGTTTTCTGATAAAATGGCCACCGTGGTCACCGGACCTGTCCCTCTGAGATTTCTTCTTATGGGGATATGTGAAGGGACTGGACTATGCCCCCCGCCTCTTCCTGCTAGCAGTGATGAACTCAAGCAGAGAATTACATCCGTTCTGGAAAATGTTACCGGAGACATGCTACAGCGTGTTTGGCAAAAGCTTAACTACCGCCTTGACATGTGCCGTTTGACAGGCGGTGACATATTGAACATTTATGAAATCAGTCCACTGATAAACTTATTGTTATAGAACCTTACCGATGATAACATAATGGACTATTCCATATGTTGAAACTTGACTAATGCATTGAATAATAATGCAACACAAAATCTACTTAGAACAAAATGTATTGAAACAAGAAAGTGTACACAATATTTACACATAGTCTTTTGTCTATTCCTGGGAAGACCATTCCTGGAGAATGTGTTGACTGAGGCGCAGTCGGGCAGAGTCTCTGGTTGAATTTCTTGATTCCTTCCCTCTCTTCCCGGTACCAACCATAGTTATATGATCGGTACTCCACTATGCAAATTAGGTGGATCCTACCACAACACCCCTCTCCCAAGCCTTGGAATCCCTTTTGGATTTCAAACTGGCTTCCTATATGGGTTGATGATTATGGCTATTTCTTTGTAGATCCATTTGCATACTTTTAATATTTTTTCCGTTTTGGATTCACGCCCAATGATTCCGTGAACTTTCGTTTCCTACCGGATCTTCTCGGTTCAGGAATATTCTGCGGAGGTTCTACTTGAAATATATCATACATTACATCAATGGGATCTTCCTCCTCATCCGGTATACTCTCTTCATGCTCTAGAACGTAACATTTTTTAAGTTGGTTCTGGTGCCTTTTATGAGTATTCTTCGGCCCTTTAATTATGTAAATCAGGTCACCGATTCTCTTGTCCACTATGCCTCGCTCCCAGAACTCAACGTTGTTTTTGTAGCACTTGAGAAACACCTTCTCTCCGGAGGTGTATCTTTTTCTCGCTGTATTCATAGTGTTCTTTACTCTATTTTTTCCTGGCAAAAGCTTGTCAAACACTGACTTAACTTTCCTAGCGAACATTAGTACAGCTGGTGCCATGTTTGAGTGTGTTCTCTGGTTTGGTGTGATTCTGTATACTTGTAGAAATTGCTGAAGCACCTTTTCCGTTGGAACTCCTGAG
The DNA here is from genome assembly GCA_963932145.1 of Acanthosepion lycidas. Lineage (NCBI taxonomy): Eukaryota > Metazoa > Mollusca > Cephalopoda > Sepiida > Sepiidae > Acanthosepion > Acanthosepion lycidas. The sequence goes on along the minus strand of OZ010609.1, from coordinate 6,826,782 downwards.
GCTTTCTTCAGCGCGCGCTTTAAAATATCGACAAATCTTTCTGCGAGTCCATTGGACCTCGGATGATACGGCGGCGTCGTTATGTGGTTAATTTGATATAACTCACAAAATTCCTTAAATTCTTCAGAAGTCAATTGTGTACCATTGTCACTCACAATACACTCTGGCACACCGAACCGTGCAAATAGTTCATGCAAAAAAGTTGTTGTGGTATTGGACGTAGGCTTTTTGCAGCGTAGTACTTCCGGCCATTTTGTAAAACTATCTACCACTATTAAGTAGTAATAATCTTCTACTGGACCAGCGAAATCAATGTGTAATCTTGTCCACGGATGATCCGTCTTGGGCCATGGTTTGTGTACTATAGGTGGTGCCTTAGCTGCTAACGCACACCCTTTACATCGATGAACCATGTTTGCGATATCCACATCTATTCCTTTCCAATATACAAAGCTTCGCATTAAGCTTTTTGTTCTATTAACCCCCGGGTGACCCATATGAAAGTCCCGTAGTATTCTTTTCTGCAACTTTTTTGGTACTACTACTCTCTAACCATATAATAAAACTCCGTCACAAATTGAATAAGTCTCCTGCAATTTTGGTCATTTGCTACGATTTTGCTTTTTATTTCTAAAATGAAATCATCGCTTTCAGCTTCTTTTTTTATTTCCTTTGCTGTAACCGGTAGCTCTCTTAAAATGTTGTTTACCATGCTTTTCACCTCATAATCTGCTCTGATATTTGCAATAATTGATTCTTCGAATCTTTCTTCTTGACTCGGTACGAGTCTTGATAAACTATCCGCATGAATTATATTTTTGGATGATAGGTGCTTTATGTGAAAATCATAATTGAGAAGAATGGTTCCCCATCTCAGCAGACGATTTGCTGTATAAACGGGTAACCCTTTCTTCGAACCAAAAATAGGGATCAGAGGTTTATGATCCGTTTCAAGAATAAAATGTCTGCCGTGGATGTATCTGTGAAATCTTGTTATGGCAAAAATGACACTCAGCGCCTCTTTTTCTATCTGTGAATAACTTCTTTCTCCTGGGAGTAAAGTTCTCGAAGCATGTGCAATTGGTTTTCTAGAACCATCTGGCATTATGTGTTGAATACACGCTCCTATGCCGTATGAACTGGCGTCACTTGTCACTACAATATCAAGTTTTGAATTGTAATGGGTTAAAAAGAGGTCTGATGTAAGCATTTTCTTTATTTCATCAAAGGCTTTCTGACATTCTACCGTCCATTCCCATGCCTTGTCTTTTTTTAGTTGTTCATTCAACGGAGCTCTTAGATTGTACATTCCTTTAATGAACGCTTGATAATAATTTGAGAGACCCAGAAAACTCTGTAGCATCGCCACATTAGTGGGCGTCGGCATGTCTCTAATCACAATGGACCTTTCCGGATCTTGACATCTGCCATTTTTGTTGATTATGTGACCTAAATACTTAATTTCCTCCAAACCAAATTCGCACTTTGACTCTTTGACTTTAAATCCAAAGTCCTGAATCTTTTTAAATACTCGAAATGTTCGTCGACGGTTTCGCTCCTTACTATGATGTCGTCTAAGTAAGCACACGCACAGTCTAAATCATTCAACATGACGTCCATAGCTTGTTGAAAAATGACTGGTGCCACTTTAATACCAAAAGGAAGCCTGTTGTACTTGAATAACCCTCTATGCGTGTTTATCCCTAGTAATTTCGAACATTCTTCTTCGACCGGAATTTGGAGATAGGCATCTGATAAGTCGATTTTTGAAAATATAACTCCACCATTTAGCTTGTTAAAAATCTCCTCTGGACTCGGTAACGGGTAATGGTAGTCCTTTATTACCGAGTTCAACCCTGTCGAAAAATCAACACAGACTGATTTGGTTTGATTTCTTTTTTATGCACACAATCGGCACAGCCCATGAATTAGATTCTACATTCGAAATAATTCCCATTTTTTCCAACCTATCAAGTTCTTCTTTAATCTTCTCTACACTTGAGAAAGGCAGGTTACCTTTCTTTTTAAAAATTGGCATAGTATTTTCCTTTAATTCAAATTTAGCTTCAAACTTGTTACATCTTCCAAGACCAGGTGTGAAGGTTTCCGGAAACTTTTTCTTTAATTCATCTTTAATGTCCTGTCTTGTTTGCGTATTACTTTCTACTTTTCTGCAGAATGAGTTTAACGGTTTATCCCACAATTCGAATGTTTCAATAAAATCTGTACCCATTAAGTTTTCTCCATTTTTCAGAATGAAAACCTTTATTTTTTTAACGATCCCGTTCAATTTCATGGGAAGTACAACCTCGCCTTCGAAGTTAATATCCTTTCCAGTTACCGTTCGAACGCGTTTCGTTGACTTCATTATTGTAGGCTTTTTTAAAATAAAATGTTCCATGTTTTATAGTTCATTATTGTTAAATCTGAACCAGAATCGAGTTGAAATTTGATATTCTTTTTAAATATTTCAGTCGTCACATATTTCCTCAAATCTCTATCTGATTTGATATTCGAATTTGTTTGTCTAATTCGGCTATTGAATTTTTTCGTTTTACAACACGATCCTTTGTGTCCCTTCTTGTGGCACACGAAACATTTATTTCTATATGGGCAATTTACCTCCCAGTGTCTTTCGTTGCAGCGTCTGCAATTATATGGTGGAACCTTTTTTCCCCCCTCGTTTTTCTTATTTTTCTTGTCTATTTTTAAAATACGCCGAATTTTTACTCCAATTTTTTTCTGATGGGTAATTTGCCTGTTTTTTTTTATTTTTTAATATAAACAATACCAGATTCTTCGATTTTTTAAGACTCTTTCTTTAAACTTACGGCCCGCTGACACTCCTCTAACTTTTTCAGCGAAAGGTTTTGTTCAGATTCGAGTTTAGACAAAACTCTACGTCTTATTTCGGCACTCTTACTGGATACCAGTCCTTGAGCAAAAATTAAACACTTAAATTCTTCCACCGTAATCTCTGCCAATCTGAAATTGTCACAATGTCTATTCACTATAGATGCATATGTTAAGTAATCCTGATCGTCGGATTTAGTGACATTCATGCATAACCATCGCTTATGCCAAAGTGACATATTTGCTCCAAACAGCTCTTTTAGCAATTTCACTGTTTCCGAGAATTCCAATTCGTTCGTTCTTCTCGGTAGAATAAAATCTACAAATTTGCTCTATTCTGCTGTACCTAGCTTTCTTAGTAATAGAGTGACTTTTCTTGAATTCCACCAGTTTTCACAGTCTGTGTAGAAAATATCTTTATATCGTTTAAAGTACGCTTCAAACGTTTTTTCTTCGTCTGGCACATAGTTGAAAGTTTCCAGCGAATTAAATATGGTGTTATTAGAATATGAAGTATTTCCCTCATTTGCCTGATTGTTGTTTAATTTCTCCAGTATTAACCTTTGAATTTCTAAAAGTCTTTCCTTTTGCTTTTCTTGATATTTTTGCTGGGATTTGAATAATTCAGCCTGACTCAACTGCTGGGATTTGAATAATTCAGATATGACTTTGGATAATTCATCCATCTTTAGCTGATAGTGTTCATGCAACAAAGAATATACCTTTAATTTGTGTATCTATGGATATAATATAAGCTGACCAAAAAAATCGAAACAACTTACGACTTTTTTATTTTATGTCTTGCTTTTACATTCAAGCCCGTGATAATCAACTTTGGTATTTTTTTTTTTTTTATTATTATTACTTCTGTTCGCGTATTTCAATGACAAACCTCTGATTTTTATTATCAGAGGTAAATTCGTCACTATACAATATTGTTGAGCAAACAAAAAAAAATAATGATTTTTTAAAAGTTCGTTACCTTTCAAAATCGACACGGTGTATTTGTGCGCCTTTTAATTCCATGCATGTTTTTGTAGTCGGCCAGTTTTTTTAACGGGTGTCTCGTTGTAGATAACTTTTTCAATTTAAAATCACCGTTATTCGTTTACGACACCTTTCAAATTTTTCTGAGTGAACGTTCCTTATGCTTAGTCGTCCTTTAACGGTTTCTAAATATCCAGAAATTCAGAATCCTTCGCCGTTCCGTTAGATGTTGGACTTTTAATTCATAATTTTTTTCCTTCAGCCTAGGTTCCTCAATGACTTGTCCCAATTGTTGAAGGCTATCAATTATTAATTCTTTTTTTTTTCTTTTTTTTCGTATGGTTCTTTCTACCTCGTCGCCATTGTTGAAACTTGACTAATGTACTTAGAACAAAATGTATTGAAACAAGAAAGTGTACACAATATTTACATATAGTCTTTTGTATATTCCTGGGAAGACCGTTCCTGGAGAATGTGTTGACTGAATCGCAGTCGGGCAGAGTCTCTGGAGGATTTATCGTAAAAAAATTTACAATTGTGGCACGTGGCCGATGAAGGGGAGGGGTAAAGGCTGGTCCAAACTAACTATCCTATACCTAGCTAATCAGATTCACGATCCATTCATACATTACAATTTACCCATTCATCACAAGAACTCGTCCATCCCCAAACAAACCTCCAACCACCATAGTACCACATCCTCTCAAGGGGAACCTACCAAAATGCGCCCCACACCCTAAAAATTTGTTGATGAAACACATGCTATACATAAAATTCTAATAATGATAGAATGAGAGGGAAGGGGAGATGAACCCAATAATATCTAAAAGGTAACACAAAATACAAACTAAACATAACATATGTTAGTAGGGAACCGTCCAACCCTCAAAAATAGAGAGGCCACTGTATTCTGCCCCAAGGACAAAATCAAGAGGCAACTCTCACTAAGGGAGTGGGAAGAAGGCTAAAATATTATGCGGGAATGGGAAAATATAAAGATGACCCAGTCGAGATAAAAGGGGGCCAAAACAAACTGGGGAGGTTGGGAATCTCGACTTGGAACATAACCAAAGAGTAGCCGGGTAACAGGCCAGGAACAACACTTACTCACATTAACTAGGTACACTGAAGCTTGTCTAACCTAACCAAGGGGAGGGTTCCACAGGAAGCCACCCCGATGTGCAATAGGTTGACCTAGAAGAGAAAATCAAGGCTAGCCCCGGTCACACGAACCAAGCTCGCCTTTTTTACCCACCTTTCACTAAAGACTGTCGAATGCAACCGTTTTCTATCAGATCTAATCTTCATCTTGAACTGATGCTCAAAGAATTGGATTAGATGCTGATGAGAAAGACGGTTTCCCGCAAGACTTCCTCCTTTCGCGACGTCCAAATCACCATTCGAGCCGTGGCCAGCAGCGTCAGAAACACCATTCGTTTCATCCCGGAATACAGGGACGACACATTGTCACACGCGTATGCGCGATCAATGGACACAAGCTATTCGGGAGCGAGACGAGCCGTCAGCTCGCCGACATGGTCCCATAAGGGGCGGGCCTGGGGGCAATGGTAGAAGGCATGCGAAGCCGTTTCTTCTAAGCCAAGACCACACCGTTGAAAGTCTGGCAAATCCGGCAAACCCCATATGAAAGCCTTGTCGTTGAGAGGCAGCCGATTCCGATCCAATCGCCAGGTAAGCGAAAACTCAGGGTTACTGAGGTAATCCACCGCTGGCGCCCAAGACCAGTAGGAGCGATACTCCTCCTCCGACAAGCCGAGAGTATCTCGTAGGGAATCCTTCGCAGGTCCCTCCACTAAACCACGATAGAAGACCTTCCTAGGCCGTGAAAGGTCACTGGACCAGGAAATGGCCCTCAAGGCCGACCGACACTCGCGAAGAAAATGCGACTCGTCCCGAGGTTTACGACGGCGCTCAACCCTCGAGATGGGGGGTCTCATGGTAAGGCTAGGGAAGGCGTCCCTAACAATCCCCTCCAGAATCGGATTTCTTCCAGTCAATGCGCAGCGTAGGAAAGCCAACCTAGAGGCACGGATGTGACTCAACAGGTGTGGCATTCCCAGCCCCCCATGACACGGACGTTTAATGCAGACTCGTCTGTCGACCCTGTTCACGCGTCCCCTCCATAAAATGGAGGATAGCGATCGCTCGAGCGCCTTCCGATGGGTCTCACAGAGAGGAAGTACTGACAATCGATAAAGAATCAGGGGGAAAATGTATGTAGCACACACCTCCTCCCTGCCCTTCACGGACAACCGCCGTCGATTCCAAGTCTGACCGGCAGAATCGACGTTTGCTCGTACTTCAGACCAATTCTTCTCCAGCTGGAGGTCAGGCCCGAACCACACTCCAAGAATGCGGACAGGACCGTCCGTCCAACCGAAGCGGTCGGGGAAGAGCGACCCCCTTCCAGGCACCTAACCGCAAGCCGGACGACTTGTCGCGGTTTATCTTGGCCCCTGTCACCTTCTCGTACCGATCAAGCGCCTTCTGTACCGCAGCAATGTCGCTGCGGGACGACACGAAAGCAGATACGTCATCGGCGTACGCGGAAACCCTGGCTCGAGCCCCTCCAGGAACGGCGATTCCACGTAGGGCCGGACTGCCGGTCTCGTCCTTCAGCCGGCGAAGGGGAGGCTCCAACGCCAAAGCATAAAGAAGAGGCGACAGCGGACAACCCTGACGAACCGAACTAGACAGCACGAACGCGTCCGACAACCTTCCGTTCACCTGTAACAGCACTGGCGGAGCGATACAGGAGGCTAATCCAGCGGCAGAAGTTGGGTGCGAATCCAGCGGCCTGCAGGATAGTAGCAAGGTAGCGATGGTCGACCCTATCAAATGCCTTGGACTGATCCAAATTGATTAGCGCGGCTTCCTCGTCGTCTTTTACACCCTCTATGATCGGGTGGATCAGATGCAGGTTGCTCTGAATTGTTCGGCCACTCACATCACAAGTCCGCTCAGGTCCCAACAGAGACTCGGCAACTGACTGCAAACGTTCCTGCAGGATCTTGGCCATAATCTTTAACTCTGTGTTTAGCAGAGTTATGGGCCTGTAATCATCTAGCTTCCCCCCACCACCTTTGCCCTTTTTCAACAGAGTGATCACGCCCCTGGTGATCCGGTTGGGGATGGACCCCGACCGAAATCAGTTGTTGAACACTGCAGTCAAAATCGGAAAAAAAGATGTGCGACAGCCTCAAGTACAATTCATAGGGCAAACCATCCAGACCGAGCGACTTGCCTCTGCCGACCTTTTTCAATACCGCGTAGACTTCGCCCTCCGTGATCTCTCCCTCGCAGCTAGCTGCTTCAGTCGGAAAAAGCCGAGGAAAGTCAGCCAAATAGCTGCGAAACTCCTCCTCACGGAGACCAGGCTCCTTGGTAAACCGGCTCTCGAAATGGCGCCGAAACGCCTCGCACATATTATCAGTCGCCCGAAGAGTACGCCCCTCCGGGGATATGACCTCACGAATGTAACGATCGCCACCTCGAGGGATTCTTCCCTGCGCAGATCTGCGCCCAAATTCACCGCTTCGGAAGACATCTTGCTTAACTTATGTCTAATTACCTGGCCCATGTACCGCTCGCTATTCGAACGATCTAGGGCCTCCTTAGCTAAGGCTATCTCTAGGGGATCCCCCCCAGCCACCGCCCGGGAATGACTAGACTTGAGTGTCTTCACCTTATCAGCTCTATCTAGAGCGAGCCGTTTGCTGAAATCAGTGGTGAATGACCTAATCCTACATTTAAGGCGTTCCCACCACTTATTCCCGATAACCACCCCCACTAGCTCCCGCTGCACTAGTCTAATTAGCTGTTCCCGGAAGTCCTCCCTGTCCAGTAAGGACAGATTGAACTTCCAGTACCCAGCCATTCTAGGCCTATTGTCTAACGCCACCCGGGCACAAAACGAGTTTGTGATCCGAATAGCCTACCCAGTGGAACGTAGGGCAATCTAACAGATCTATGTCGGCTCTTCTAACTAACATTCTATCAAGGTAGCTAACTACTTTGTCAAAAGGCCAATTAAGAGCCCACGTCCACATTTTCCCCCCGGGATGATCGACCCGGTATCTATCGACGAGCCCATAATCGTCGATCAGATCAACCAGGCTACGATCGCCTCTTCTCCCGCTAGCTCCCCGCCCCCTCTCTAACTTGGGGTCCAGGATGGCATTCCAGTCCCCCATTAAAACTAGGCGCGTTGAATCCACTAGGAACGGCCCCAACCGCCGAAAAAACGAGACCCGCTCCTCCCGGTCATTGGGCGCATAAACCGCAACGACTCGGAACGAACCACTTTTCACGGCAATATCGGCCACGATCAACCGGCCCTCGGCATCGGTATGCACAAGGTCCACCTTCGCATCAAGAGTACGTCTAACAAGCAAAGAAACTCCTCTGGCAGAACGGTCTCCATATGCTGAATAGACGACAAAGTCATCCTCCAGCACACACGCATCGGAACTGCAAACAAAGTCGGTCTCTTCGATCGCGGCAACATCCACATCAAGGGACAGAAGGTCCCGGAGCAGGCGGGCCGCCTTACCCCGATCCCTTAAGCCCCTCACATTCAACGTAGCTATCTTAATTGACATCTTCTAAGCCTGCAAATAAAGAAAAGGAATTAGTGGAAAAACCTTATTCACATACGGGACGGAAATCTGCGTTAAGCAGGACCCCGACGGATTGTCCCAGACTTCCAGTACCCAAATCCGTCGTCATGCGACCGTCCAGGACAATGCCGCCGACGTCCGTCGGATACGTTAATTTAATGGCCCTATATAAGGAGGGGTGAAGTAAAACAGGGACCCTCCCAGAACAGAAGTTGCGAAGTTTTTTCAAGTTTGAGTTGTCTAACTCACAAATCTTGATATCAGGAAAGGCCTCCTTGGCCTCAAATATGTGGCTCCATACTTTCAGGTAACCACCCGTGTCTCTGACACAGGTAATGATACCTGGAGCCTTTGGGAAATTACGGGGGTCCTCGACGCTTTTGCCGTCCACCTCCGTCATTTTATATAGAACCCCCAACAGGGCCTTCCTTTGCTTGGACAGGCCCCTCCTATACTCATCTCTGTAAATTTTACAAATTGACTCGGGGCCCTCGAATATCTTTTTTTTCTTCTTTTTCTCGCTAGCAGGATGGGGAGGGGAGAAGGTGGACGTATGTGGTGTTATGTCCAAAGTTTTTAGGGATGAGCTGGAGGGAGAGGGGGATGTAGTACGGGAAGGGGAAGAAGGGAAACTCTTAGTGCCGGGAGAGCATGACGATCTAGTTGGTGAAGCAGGGAAGAAGCGCCCCCTGGTTATGTCCACGCTGCGCTCTGCCCTGCTTCGAACAGAACAACTTTCTTGTTTTTCTTCTTCTTCCTCTTCCTCCCTGCACCTCTTCAAGGATGCAGCACGAGGTGGAGGCATGCTCTCCACTTCCATGGGCATCACCTCTTGTTGTTCTTTCTGTTTCTGCTGCTGTTTTTCTTGAAGTTTCTCCTTCTGTGCATGCCGCTTTTTCTTTTCCTGTTTCTGCTCCTGCTGCTCCTGCTAGAGTTTCTCCTTCTGCTTGTGCGGTTTCTGCTGCTTCTGTTGATGTTGTTGTTGCTACTGCTGCTGTTGCTGGCGCTTTGAATGGCCTTCATTTGGTTGCGACTTTTCCGGCAGCTTCCTTTCTGCAATTTTCTTCTTCTGGCGGGGGACTTCCGACCTCTGGATACCTCCTTCCATTCTCCACTTTTTGAAGTCCCCTCCCCAGGTTGAGACGCCGCCACTATTGTTGCTTTCTCCGCCTCGACAGGTCGTGCTGGAGGTTGTGCTGTCTTCTTTCCAGGGCATACCTTTGCCATATGCCCCAGGACTCCACATTCCCAACAATACAGCTTGCGCCCCTCCACAACTACCATCATTCTTCTCTTCCGGCAAGTTAGGATGTTGGGCATATCCCGGAAATTGTCCCTCTCCACTGTTATTGACAACTCCATGTCTCCAGTGGCAATTCCTGCTTTGCTCCTGACGACCTCGACACTATTTACTTCACCAAACCTGGTGAAAAATGCCCCCATCCTGTCAGGGCATACGTCTACCGGCACCCCATGCACGGTCACCTTTGTCCTTCGGGTGCCAAGTACTCTGTCTGAAGGCGGAGTGATTTGGTGTTTAGGATTCTTCCTGCCAGATCTTTAGCCTCCTGTTCAGTTGACATGAGAATGTCCTACAAGGCGTTTGTCCTCCTTGCTAGGACCTTTGGGCATATTCTCAGTGTCTTTAGGCTTTCTTCCATCGTGTCTCTGCTGACCCCAATGAGCTTCCGAGTCTTAATATCAGAAGTCAGCAGGGATATTGTTCTTGTTTTGACGGCGTCGAAGGCCTCGTCGATTGTGAGAAACTCGTTTCCGTCGAACGAGCTCTCAAACAATTGCTTTTGATTGATGTAGTAATTTGCATCTTTCAATGTTGGCCTATTGTTTGCCCAGGCATTTTTTTCCACTGACACCGTCGGTGATACTTCCGGTGAAGACGTATTTATATTTGTGTCGTCGGCCATTTTGACGGCGACCAAACGAATACAGCTGTATTGGCCTTTTAGGTTATTTTAAATTTGGCAAACATGAACAGAAAATAAAACGGAAACACAAAACAAGGACAGCCAAAGATAATTCAAACAAATAAATACAACTCAAAGTAATACAAACAAAAACAGTGGGGAGGGAAGAAAATACTAGAGAGAAAAGAAATAAAAGCAAACAAAATACACAAATCAACCAAAACTGAAAATTTAAAAAAGGCATTAGAAAATAAAATCAAAACTTAGCTGTTCGTCAAACTTTTTTTTTTCCACAAGCTAGTCCAAAAACAACAAATTGCGTATATAGGGCTAGTGAGGTGTATACTATGAGACTAGTGTCGGGCAGAGTCTCTGGTTGAATCTCTCGATTCCTCTCCCTCTCTTCCCGGTACCAACCATATTTATATGGTCGGTACTCCACTATGCAAATTAGGTGGATCCTACCACAACACCATACGTAATAAATACTGCGCCTCAAGAGGAAGCAGGGAGTTTAGCCTGAAGTCGGGCAACCGGCTGATCGGTTGAACTTTCTGACTTCAAGAGGGGAGGAACCCGAACGAGGCTACGCCGAAGGGCGGAGTCTCTTTCGGGGAGGTAAACCGACCCTGAACCCGTTTATACGGGTTCAAAGGGCATATTTTTGGTCGAGCCCACGGGCTTGGAGATCCCACGTTAAACCGGCCTTGTGCCATATGATGCCCTCGTGGGAGAGTGACTAAATACTGTTCAGTCTGGAGTGAGGTCCGTCAGAAGTCAGTCAGAAGTTTGTCAGTCAGTCAGAGCGAGCGAGTCAGTCAGTCGAGTCAGAGGCAGTCCGAAACAGAGTCGTGTTCAGACAATTACTACAAGACATTGGAATAGTGATACTGGTCGAGACTACATTGTTCTCTCTACTAAACCTGATTGTTCATACTATCACTTTCTACTTCTCTGTATATATTCCTGTTTGTAATATATCTGTGTTATTCCATATCCGTGTTCGAGTTCTTCTTTATTGGTTCTACCTTGGACTATCACAGTGGTACAAGGACGATAACACGTATGATGTTCAACACTTAAACTGTTCAATTTCATTGAACTAGACTTAGTATTTTTCTATATAATCGCTTTTAAAATGATGTCATATTTTTGGGGGGACACCTTGTATTTAGCTTAGAACTTTGACAGAAACTGTGAATATGCTTGGCTAGGAGGATCTCCTTAGTAGGCCTAGCATAGAAATAAATACAATATGGGATCCATAAATAAAGGAAACGGAAAGACACCAATGCCATTCAATTCCAAAGTATTTTGCGTTGCCCAAAACTGCGGCAGGCCTTCAATGCAAAATTTGGAAAAACTACATCGATTGGCAAACAAATTTGGAAGAGGAAGGCTGCTTATGCAGGGCTAAAGAACCTGCTAGACCATCATCAACATCAGTGTGTTTGGCAAGAGCTTAACTACCAACTTGACGTGTGCCGTGTCACAGGCGGTGCACATATTGAACACTTATGAAATCGGTCACATAATAAAATTATGATGTTCAACATCTAAACTGTTCATTTTTATTGAGTTAGACTTAGTAGTTTTCAAAGTAATAGCTTTTAAGATGATGTCAAATTTTTGGGGACACCTTTTACTTTTCCAAAACGGAGAGGAACAAATATATCCTAGTAGATTTATGCTTCCTTCTGCTTTAATTCGCAAAAAAAAAAAAACAAAAAAAAAAACAATACACCCTGCCAATACTTCATAAATAATGAACTATTCCATTTTGAGTGCGCGGAAAAAGCAGAAAGGACACGACTTGATTCCAATGAGAAAATATATGAAAGAAAAAAGGGAAAAGGAAGATAGAAGTGTGTGGGGAGAGAGAGAGAAAAAGGGAGAGAATCAGATTAAGAACAAATGCTACACTTTGACCTCAGCCAAAATGTCAAGAAGCAATTGATTTTCATGCTGCCCCACGCCTGGTAAGATGTGACTCTAGGTCAGTTTAATCGTAATCTTCAAACTCATATCGGAAGAATTTTCCTAAATTTAATCCAAAAGTATGAGGAAATGTTAAACACTTGTATCTTTTTTCTTCCTAGCCAAAACCCCACCTTTCTGTTTTCTCCTAGTAATAATATTAAAATAATTCCACGCACAATATTATTTTATTTATGGGAACTGGAGTTTTGCCGATTGCTTTAATCCGTTTCTGTCAGTCGACACCGTGCGGCTGAAAAATGGTGTATTTATCGCGGTTTATCGGTCTTTTGTCTGGGATCAAAATGTAGTATATGTGATCGGACGTATACACTACATTTCACTTCTCAGTTATGCTGCTGTCTGCGGGCAGAGCGCAACTGAAAATACAATTGAGAGATGTCCTGTCTCAAAAAACAGCGGCCAGCGGCAGTACCTCTCCTCATTATACTAAAGAGTGGTGATCGGTTGCTGGGAAGTGGGGTTAATTTGGGACCTGACCCTGGGTGCACGACACTTTGCTTCTTATATGTTTCCCTGCGTTATCATAGACAATATTTCTCGCCAGAATCTATGTTAGACATTTAGAAGTCAAACCATGCGTCCATTGCTGCCACCTCTGGTCTGGTACTCCTGCTATATATTTAGAGATCCTTGATAAAATACAAAGAAGATCCCTGGTCCTGACCTGTCATGTCGGCTTCAGTCACTTTCCTACCACCATAACGTCGCTTCCCCGTGGCTTTTCCTATAATTATTTTCATAGTAATTTTTTCTGATGAACTTTACGGCAGCTAGAATTTATGAATTTAAGTGACGTACTCGATTTGGCGGGAGGATTTCATCCTTTTACATTGACTAAATATAACAGTAATTCCTATACTAACAGTTTCTTCTCTCGCAATTTTCGTGTGCGGAACACATTGTCGACTTCTTGCTTCCCAATCAATTTTGTTCTTGAAAAATTTCAAATGGAACCTCTAATGATACCTACTGACATTTTAATTCTTGCCATTTTATTTTTCTCCCTCTTTAATAGTGTTTTTTTTTTATTATTATATTCTCTAGCATTCAGCAATTCTTGTGTCTTAGAGGTATATATATATATATATATATGTATATATATATATATATATATCTATATATATATATATATGTATATATATATATATATATATATATCAAAAGAAATTTCGCTTGAAGATGGAACAGAGCCTACTTTAACTCAAGTTAATTCAAATATTATTTTGAAGTTTTCGGCTCTTGTTTTGAAACATGAGACCTCTTATGTAGCGAGTTGGAATCATATTTTTAAATAAATAATTATATTTATGCTCTACTTTCGTATCGAGCACTATTTTTTTAAAATAATAACAAAAATACTAAGGAACTTTGGATTATTTACCAAACCAGTTTCTTTCCTATTTTCTACAATATTTTCACATATATATATATATATATATTCTTTTTTTTTTTTAGATAGAAATATTTAAGTAAATTTTATGTTTATAATGAACAGTATTAACTACATTAACCGTCCTGAATGTTCGAGAAATTTCATAGAAAATATGTGTCCTCCCACAGGAATCGAACTTATATCCTACACAGAACCATCAAAAAACATGACATGCTATACCATTTAGCTATAGAGGAAGCGTCTGGTTAGCAAAGTGAAATTACTGTTTTAAACAATAAATTACCTATTATTTTTTCTCGAACGCACATAGCTGCTTGAAACGTATCTTAATGTAAATGATATCATTTATTATGAAATGTCTGACAATTGTTTTAATATATTTTCTGTTTATACGTTATTTTTATAGATGGAAATATTTAAGTAAATGCTTAACCATGTTACAATGTCCGTGAAATTTCATAGAAATTATGTGTCCTCCGACAGAATTCAAACCTGTATTATACACGGGGCCGTGATATAACCTGACTTGCTATACAATTTACAGAGGAAATGTATGGTTAGCAAGATCAAATTACGGGTTCTAAACAACAATTTTCCCATGAATTTTTGCCAACATTCATATATATATATATACATATACATACATATATATATATATATATATATATATATATATATATATATGTGTGTGTGTGTGTGTGTGTGTGTGTGTTTGTGTGTATGCCTGTGTGTGTGCGTATATATATATACATATATATATATATATATATATATATATATATATATATATAAAGCTCTTCGGTAAAATGAATGGAGCACCTTGGCTTATTGACATATGTTTGCATTCGTAAAAACAATACGCTAGATTTAGTTGAGTAACTCTACCGAGTGCAACTAGCTCATTGTTAGAAGCTTTGACTAACACCGAATCATCTGGATTTCGATTCTCGCTTGCGGCATTCGGATGTTTAGTTACACTGAGGAGTTGCGAAACAGTACTGTCTGAGAATTATATATATATATATATATATATATGTACGTGTCACATTTCATGAAGCATATATATATGTTTCATTTAATGCGATGGATAAGTTACATCGATTAAGCTTTTCTTTCTTGTGCTCGTAAAGGTTCTTTTATCTTGATACAAAGTGAGTAAAAATTGTTCAAATGTTCTGTATATCCGAGCGCTTTCGGCCATACTTCTTTTTTCCAAACACGGTCAGCCCACTAACTGATGCATAATTATATTAGTCATACCATCTCATGTCTTTTTAGACGACTCATGTTACACCTATCTGACCATAGCTCAATTAGGTCTCATTTAAACACACTCCATCCGTAGAAAATACACGTAGAAAATGTCAGTATCATAGCCTCATCAATGTGTAAAAAATATGACTAAAAATAATGTATATAATGGAAACACTAATACTAAAAAATGAAAAAGCCAACACTCAAGAAGATCAACTAGAAACACGGCCAGGATGTGCTGACCGTGTTTCGAAAATAAAACATTCCTATAACTCAAGGTAAATACAATCAGGTACAAATAAATAAAAAAAAAGGAAAATCATCCTTGATTATAGCGAATAGAATAGCCGAAAGCGGTCAATTATATAAAAATATTTGGACAGGTTTTACATATTTTCAGAAAAAAAAGCGAACACAAGAAAATTGAAATAAAATACTTGATGGCAGAAGCTTATCAGTCGTCTTTAACGAAACTTATATAAAAGTGTGATGATTGCTGGCAAAATATATTTGTGGTTCTGTTCAAGGAGGATATTGCAGTGGGTCGTTATTACACACACACATACAGAGAGAGAGAGAGGTGGGGGAGAGACACGCAAATATATATATATACATATATAGATACATTCATACATACATGCATACATAGACATATATATATGCATGAATATATATATACATACATATATATATATACACATATATATACATATATATGCATACACACATATATGCATACATGTACATATACATACATATATATATATATATATACAGACATAGATATATGCATATATATATATATATATATATATATACACACACATAGATATATGCATACATACATATATATATATATATATATATATATATATATATATATATATAGAGAGAGAGAGAGAGAGAGAGAGAGATTCATGAATTATTCATACAAAAACAAATGCAAAGGTTAATGATATAATTGGCGAGAAATCCATCTTCGCGAACAATTCAAATAATATACAAAAACCCCGAACCTGTCTATGAATGTTGCATAACAAAATCTATTCCATACCTGAGGATGTCTGTAGGAACAGACAAAAGCTTGTAAAAATAATAAGACCTTATGCAACAGAAATTTATAAAGCAAGGATCTTTTCATTCATAAACAGGTTCGGGATATTTGTATATTATTTGAATTGTTCGCGAAGATAGATTTCTCGCCATTTAAATCATTAACCTTTGTATTTGTTTTATGTATGAATAATTCATGAATTTGTAAATTAATTGCACCTTTATTGAAATATATATAGATACATACATATATATATATACATGCATATATATGCATACATACAAATATATATACATATATATACATACATATATATGCATACATTTCTATACATACATATATATACAAACACATATATGTATACATATGTATATATACATATATACATGCATATATATACATATATATGCATATATATATACATACATATATATACATATATACATATTGGCATACATTTATATATACATACAGATAAATATATATGCACATACATATATATATATACATATATATGCATACATATATATATATATGTGTGTGTGTGTGTGTATGTATGCATATATATCTATATATATATATATATATATATATATATATATATATATATATGCGTGTCTCACGCTCTCTCTCTCACACTCTCTGTCTCTGTCTGTCTGTCTGTCTGTCTCCGTGTGTGTGTGTGGGTGTGTAATAACGCCCCACTGTGCAATGTCCTTCTTGAACTGAAGCATGGTATTAATGAATATAATCTCAAGAATCTGGTGCTAAGCACATCAAAGTGCGAATTCGCAATAAAGACAATTTACCGAACCATGATCGACTTCTCAATTCAAAACATGAATTAATCTCCCCATGATTCGGATTTTTTTCAATTTCGATCAATGAGCGGAAAGCAGAAGAGAGGAAAAGACAAAACATCCAGGAAGAAAGAAATATCTTAGCATTCATCTGAAGTTCAAAACAAATTTCTTTTTTTTTTCTAGATCCCTTGTCAATTGATTTAAGATGAGGGATAAATCTGCCTGGAGACAATTGAACCGGATTATCGTGATGGTAATTTATTTAAGGCATAATCTCGAGGCTTTGTGATTTAGGGAAAACGGAACTGTTGAATAATAGAGAGAATATGTCATGACGTTAATGGGTTAAAGATGGAAGGGGCGTGTCGGAAGATGTTCACCTGTTCCTGGGGAGTTCAATGAACATTATTGCCAAACATTTAACGGATCCCTGAAGAATATGAATAATAATATACAGGCAATTGCTCTATGACTATATTCGCCTATCTATCTATCTATCTATCTATCTATCTATCTATCTATCTATCTATCATAGTCTATTCATTATCTATCTATATATTTATCTATCTATCTCAGTCTGTTATATATCTATCAGTCTCATCATATCTATCTATCTATCTATCTATCTATCTATCTATCTCACTCAGTTCTTATCTATCTATCTATCTTAAACACAATCTATTCATTATCTATCTATCCAGATATCAAGCTAGCTAGTTCTGTCTGTTATCTATCTATCAGTTTCATCATATCTATCTATCTATCTATCTATCTATCTATCAATCACAGTGTATTCATTATCTATCTATCCGTCTATCTTTCTAGCTAGCCCCGTTTATTATCTATCTATCAGTTTCATCATATCTATCTATCTATCTATCTATCTATCTATCTATCAATCACAGTGTATTCATTATCTATCTATCCGTCTATCTTTCTAGCTAGCCCCGTTTATTATCTATCTATCAGTTTCATCATATCTATCTATCTATCTATCTATCTATCTATCTATCTATCTATCTATCTATCATAGTCTATTCATTATCTATCTATATATTTATCTATCTATCTCAGTCTGTTATATATCTATCAGTCTCATCATATGTATCTATCTATCTATCTATCTATCTATCTATCTATCTATCTATCTATCTCACTCAGTTCTTATCTATCTATCTATCTTAAACACAATCTATTCATTATCTATCTATCCAGATATCAAGCTAGCTAGTTCTGTCTGTTATCTATCTATCAGTTTCATCATATCTATCTATCTATCTATCTATCTATCTATCTATCAATCACAGTGTATTCATTATCTATCTATCCGTCTATCTTTCTAGCTAGCCCCGTTTATTATCTATCTATCAGTTTCATCATATCTATCTATCTATCTATCTATCTATCTATCTATCAATCACAGTGTATTCATTATCTATCTATCCGTCTATCTTTCTAGCTAGCCCCGTTTATTATCTATCTATCAGTTTCATCATATCTATCTATCTATCTATCTATCTATCTATCTATCTATCTATCTATCATAGTCTATTCATTATCTATCTATATATTTATCTATCTATCTCAGTCTGTTATATATCTAGCAGTCTCATCATATCTATCTATCTATCTATCTATCTATCTATCTATCTACCTATCTCACTCAGTTCATATCTATCTATTTCAAACACAATCTATTCATTATCTATCTATCCAGATATCAAGCTAGCTAGTTCTGTCTGTTATCTATCTATCAGTTTCATCATATCTATCTATCTATCTATCTATCTATCTATCTATCTATCAATCACAGTGTATTCATTATCTATCTATCCGTCTATCTTTCTAGCTAGCCCCGTTTATTATCTATCTATCAGTTTCATCATATCTATCTATCTATCTATCTATCTATCTATCTATCAATCACAGTGTATTCATTATCTATCTATCCGTCTATCTTTCTAGCTAGCCCCGTTTATTATCTATCTATCAGTTTCATCATATCTATCTATCTATCTATCTATCTATCTATCTATCTATCTATCTATCTATCTATCATAGTCTATTCATTATCTATCTATATATTTATCTATCTATCTCAGTCTGTTATATATCTAGCAGTCTCATCATATCTATCTATCTATCTATCTATCTATCTACCTATCTCACTCAGTTCATATCTATCTATTTCAAACACAATCTATTCATTATCTATCTATGCAGATATCAAGCTAGCTAGCTCTGTCTGTTATCTATCTAATCTCAGTTTCATCATATCTATCTATCTATCTATCTATCTCACTCAGTTCATATCTATCTATCTATCTATCTATCTATCTATCTATCTCAATCACAATCTATTCATTATCTATTTATCCAGTTATTAAGCTAGCTAGCTCTGTCTGTTATCTATCTATCAGTTTCATCATATCTATCTATCTATCTATCTATCTATCTATCACAGTGTATTCATTATCTATCTATCCGTCTATCTTTCTAGCTAGCCCCGTTTATCATCTATCTATCAGTTTCATCATATCTATCTATCTATCTATCTATCTATCTATCTATCTCACTCAGTTCATATCTATCTATATATCTATCTGAATCACAATCTATTCATTATCTATCTATCCAGATATCAAACCAGCTAGCTCTGTCTGTTATCTATCTATCAGTTTCATCATATCTATCTATCTATCTATCCATCTATCTATCTATCTATCTATCTATCTCAGTTCATATCTATCTATCTATCTCAATCACAATCTATTCATTATCTATCAATCCAGTTATAAAGCTAGCTAGCTCTGTCTATTATCTATCTATCAGTTTCATCATATCGAATTATACATATATCTATATATCTATCTATCTGTCTATCTATCACAGTGTATTCATTATCTATCTATCCGTCTATCTTTCTAGCTAGCCCCGTTTATTATCTATCTATCTATCAGTTTCATCATACCTATCAATCTATCTATCTATCTATCTATCTATCTATCTATCTATCTATCACAGTGTATTCATTATCTATCTATCCGTCTATCTTTCTAACTAGCCCCGTTTATTATCTATCTATCAGTTTCATCATATCTATCTATCTATCTATCTATCTATCTCACTCAGTTCATATCTATCTATCTATCTATCTATCTATCTATCTCAATCACAATCTATTCATTATCTATCTATCCAGTTATCAAGCTAGCTAGCTCTGTCTGTTATCTATCTATCAGTTTCATCATATCTATCTATCTATCTATCTATCTATCTATCACAGTGTATTCATTATCTATCTATCCGTCTATCTTTCTAGCTAGCCCCGTTTATTATCTATCTATCAGTTTCATCATATCTATCTATCTATCTATCTATCTATCTATCTATCTATCTCACTCAGTTCATATCTATCTATCTATCTATCTGAATCACAATCTATTCATTATCTATCTATCCAGATATCAAACCAGCTAGCTCTGTCTGTTATCTATCTATCAGTTTCATCATATCTATCTATCTATCTATCTATCTATCTATCTATATATCTATCTATCTATCTATCTATCTATCTATCTCAGTTCATATCTATCTATCTATCTATCTATCTCAATCACTATCTATTCATTATCTATCTATCCAGATATCAAGCTAGCTTGCTCTGTCTGTTATCTATCTAATCTCAGTTTCATCATATCTATCTATCTATCTATCTATCTATCTATCTATCTATCTTTCTAGCTCGCCCCGTTTATTATCTATATCAGTTTCATCATATCTATCTATCTATCTATCTATCTATCTATCTATCTATCTATCTATCTATCTATCTATCTATCTATCTGGCTAGCTAGCTATGTCTGTCTGTTATCTATCAGTTTCATTCTATCTATCTATATATCTATCTATCTATCTCACTCAGTTCATATCTATCTATCTATCTATCTATCTCACTCAGTTCATATCTATCTATCTATCTATCTCAATCACAATCTATTCATTATCTATCTATCCAGATATCAAGCTAGCTAGCTCTGTCTGTTATCTATCTAATCTCAGTTTACTCATATCTATCTATCTATCTATCTATCTATCTATCTATCTATCTATCTATCTATCAATCACAGTGTATTCATTATCTATCTATCCGTCTATCTTTCTAACTAGCCCCGTTTATTATCTATCTATCAGTTTCATCATATCTATCTATCTATCTATCTATCTATCTATCTATCTATCTCACTCAGTTCATATCTATCTATCTATCTGAATCACAATCTATTCATTATCTATCTATCCAGATATCAAACCAGCTAGCTCTGTCTGTTATCTATCTATCAGTTTCATCATATCTATCTATCTATCTATCTATCTATCTATCTATCTCTCTATCTATCTATCTCAGTTCATATCTATCTATCTCAATCACAATCTATTCATTATCTATCTATCCAGATATCAAGCTAGCTTGCTCTGTCTGTTATCTATCTAATCTCAGTTTCATCATATCTATCTATCTATCTATCTATCTATCTATCTATCTATCTATCTATCTATCTATCTATCTATCTATCTTTCTAGCTCGCCCCGTTTATTATCTATATCAGTTTCATCATATCTATCTATCTATCTATCTAACTATCTATCTATCTATCTATCTATCTATCTGGCTAGCTAGCTATGTCTGTCTGTTATCTATCAGTTTCATTCTATCTATCTATATATCTATCTATCTATCTCACTCAGTTCATATCTATCTATCTAGCTATCTCAATCACAATCTATTCATTATCTATCTATCCAGATATCAAGCTAGCTAGCTCTGTCTGTTATCTATCTAATCTCAGTTTACTCATATCTATCTATCTATCTATCTATCTATCTATCTATCTATCAATCACAGTGTATTCATGATCTATCTATCCGTCTATCTTTCTAACTAGCCCCGTTTATTATCTATCTATCAGTTTCATCATATCTATCTATCTATCTATCTATCTATCTATCTATCTCACTCAGTTCATATCTATCTATCTATCTCAATCACAATCTATTCATTATCTATCTATCCATTTATCAAGCCAGCTAGCTCTGTCTGTTATCTATCTATCAGTTTCATCATATCTGTCTATCTATCTATCTATCACAGTGTATTAATTATCTATCTATACGTCTATCTTTCTAGCTAGCCCAGTTTATTATCTATCTATCTATCAGTTTCATCATACCTATCTATCTATCTATCTATCTATCTATCTATCTATCTATCTATCTCACTCAGTTCATATCTATCTATCTATCTCAATCACAATCTATTCATTATCTATCTATCCAGATATCAAGCTAGCTTGCTCTGTCTGTTATCTATCTAATCTCAGTTTCATCATATCTATCTATCTATCTATCTATCTCACTCAGTTCATATCTATCTATCTAGCTATCTCAATCACAATCTATTCATTATCTATCTATCCAGTTATCAAGCTAGCTAGCTCTGTCTGTTATCTATCTATCAGTTTCATCATATCTATCTATCTATCTATCTATCTATCTATCACAGTGTATTCATTATCTATCTATCCGTCTATCTTTCTAGCTAGCCCCGTTTATTATCTATCTATCAGTTTCATCATATCTATCTATCTATCTATCTATCTATCTATCTATCTATCTCACTCAGTTCATATCTATCTATCTATCTATCTGAATCACAATCTATTCATTATCTATCTATCCAGATATCAAACCAGCTAGCTCTGTCTATTATCTATCTATCAGTTTCATCATACCTATCTATCTATCTATCTATCTATCTATCTATCTATCTATCTATCTATCTATCTCTCTATCTATCTATCTCACACAGTTCATATCTATCTATCTATCTATCTATCTCAATCACAATCTATTCATTATCTATCTATCACGATATCAAGCTAGCTTGCTCTGTCTGTTATCTATCTAATCTCAGTTTACTCATATCTATCCATCTATCTATCTATCTATCTATCTATCTTTCTAGCTCGCCCCGTTTATTATCTATATCAGTTTCATCATATCTATCTATCTATCTATCTATCTATCTATCTATCTATCTATCTATCTATCTATCTATCTGGCTAGCTAGCTATGTCTGTCTGTTATCTATCAGTTTCATTCTATCTATCTATATATCTATCTATCTATCTCACTCAGTTCATATCTATCTATCTATCTATCTCACTCAGTTCATATCTATCTATCTATCTATCTATCTCAATCACAATCTATTCATTATCTATCTATCCAGTTATCAAGCCAGCTAGCTCTGTCTGTTTTCTATCTATCAGTTTCATCATATCTATCTATCTATCTATCTATCTATCTATCTATCTATCTATCTATCACAGTGTATTAATTATCTATCTATCCGTCTATCTTTCTAGCTAGCCCAGTTTATTATCTATCTATCTATCAGTTTCATCATACCTATCTATCTATCTATCTATCTATCTATCTATCTATCTATCTCACTCAGTTCATATCTATCTATCTATCTCAATCACAATCTATTCATTATCTATCTATCCAGATATCAAGCTAGCTTGCTCTGTCTGTTATCTATCTAATCTCAGTTTACTCATATCTATCCATCTATCTATCTATCTATCTATCTATCTTTCTAGCTCGCCCCGTTTATTATCTATTTATCAGTTTCATCATATCTATCTATCTAGCTATCTATCTATCTAGCAATCTATCTATGTAGCTGGCTAGCTAGCTATGTCTGTCTGTTATCTATCAGTTTCATTCTATCTATCTATCTATCTATCTCACTCAGTTCATATCTATCTATCTATATATCTATCTATCTATCTTTCTATCTATCTCACTCAGTTCATATCTATCTATCTATCTATCTATCTATCTCAATCACAATCTATTCATTATCTATCTAGCCAGTTATCAAGCTAGCTTGCTCTGTCTGTTATCTATCTATCAGTTTCATCATATCTATCTTTCTATCTATCTATCTATCAATCACAGTGTATTCATTATCTATCTATCCGTCTATCTTTCTAGCTAGCCCCGTTTATTATCTATCTATCTATCAGTTTCATCATATCTATCTATCTATCTGTCTATTTATCTATCTATCTATCTATCTATCTATCTGACTCAGTTCATATCTATCTATGTATCTATCTCAATCACAATCTATTCATTATCTATCTATCCAGTTATCAAGCCAGCTAGCTCTGTCTGTTATCTATCTATCAATTTCATCATATCTATCTATCTATCTATCTATCTATCTATCACAGTGTATTAAGTATCTATCTATCCGTCTATCTTTCTAGCTAGCCCCGTTTATTATCTATCTATCTATCAGTTTCATCATACCTATCTATCTATCTATCTATCTATCAATCACAGTGTATTCATTATCTATCTATCCGTCTATCTTTCTAGCTAGCCCCGTTTATTATCTATCTATCTATCAGTTCCATCATACCTACCTATCTATCTATCTATCTATCTATCTATCTCACTCAGTTCATATCTATCTATCTATCTATCTATCTCAATCACAATCTATTCATTATCTATCTATCCAGATATCAAGCTAGCTTGCTCTGTCTGTTATCTATCTAAACTCAGTTTCATCATATCTATCTATCTATCTATCTATCTATCTATCTATCTATCCGTCTATCTTTCTAGCTCGCCCCGTTTATTATCTATCTATCAGTTTCATCATATCTATCTATCTAGCTATCTATATATCTAGCAATCTATCTATCTAGCTGGCTAGCTAGCTATGTCTGTCTGTTATCTATCAGTTTCATTCTATCTATCTATCTATCTATCTATCTATCTATCTATCTATCTATCTATCTATCTATCTATCCCAGGTGTTTCATAAATCTTAATCTATAATGAATTTTTAAGGCCTACATATTGTCCCAAGAAAAATATCTTCTTCATCTAGATGCAGTTTACTTTCAGGACGTTGGGGAGAATGGCTCTGCACAATTTCTTTTTTTTTTTTTTGTATCTCTTAATAAAACACTTTTGATATTTTATCTCCTCTAAACGTTGTGCCGCCATCCATCTGTTCGCTGGGTAATTTATGCGCTATTTTCCCTTTAATCTGCCCTGTGAGGAACAGATTTTCCGAGCCCTTTTTCCTCATTATGTGCCATAGAAATTTCTTTCTGATGTTCAATATCATATTTGTTTCCTTTTTATTTTGAAAACTGTGTTGCTCACATCTTCGGTTCGTGCTAACCTGAGCATCCTCTACTTTTCTGTTGTCTCAAGTCTCTTCTCTTATCTATGACTGGATTGTCCAACATTCACTGTCATATAGAAGGACTCATATTACATAACAGTTCAGTACACATTTCTTTGTTTCTGTTGCTTCAAGTCTCGTCTTCATCTGTGAGGATATTGTCCAGCATTCACTGTCATATAGGATGATTGATATTACATAACAGTCCAGTACTCTTTTCTTTGTTTCTTTTGCTTCAAGTCTCTTCTCCATCTCTAATGAGATTTTTCAGTATTCACTGCCTTATAAAAGGAATGATATTACATAACATTTCAGTAATCTTTTCTTTGATTCTATTGCTTCAAGTCTCTTCTTCATCTGTGAGGAGATTGTCCAACATTCACTGCCATATAGGAGGATTGATATTACAGAACAGTTCAGTATCCTTTCCTTTTATCGAGCGAAATGATTTTGTTTTGTTAATACTTTGCTTAGCTTATGGAAGGCATCTTTCACTATCCCAATGCATCTTCCAATTTCAGTTTTGCCCTTTATGTCCTTTGTTAAAACGCTTCTCAGATATTGAAAATTTTGTACTTGTTTAATGTTGATTTGTAATTTTATACTCTCATACTTATTGCTATGACATTATAAAATAATGTGTGGGCGTTGAAAACAACTGGCTAATATTATGAGCTGACATGAAGTAGAAAGAACATGTTGAATCCATTGTTAGATCACCTGCTACGAAAGTTGGCTTCCTGTGTTTGGCAAGACACCTTTTCTCTCCAAAATCTATCATAAATATCCACAAGTCTGCCATATGTTCATGCTTTGAATATTGCTACCATATATTGTACGGTACGTATGCTATTTACTTTGAGGTCCTTGTCAAAATTCAAATAAGAATCAGCAATATTAGCGGACGTGACATGGCAGCTCGGCTTCAGTCATTTTTGCGACGCCGTGAAGATGACTTTTCTATAAAGATTTTCACGGTTATTGTTCGGAAGAATTTTTGACTACAGTGCCTAGACTTTATGAATTTAAGTGAAGTACTAGACTGGAGTCATCATCTCATCAATTTACAATTGATCTAGCTAGATAAGACCGTAAGTTCTATGTTAACAGCTTCTTTTTTCAATTGTAGAAAGTTTTCGGCTCCAGCAAAATTTGATCTTAATATTAAATGCAATGTCAATCGCTATCTATCTATCTATCTATCTATCTATCTATCTATCTATCTATCTATCTATCTATCTATGTCAAACTGATATCTGTCTGTCTATTTCCGTCTGTTGTCTATCTGTCATTTTCATCATATCTATCTATCTATCTATCTATCTATATCAGTCTGTTCATTATCTATCTATCTATCTATCTATCAATCAATCTATCTATCGATCGATCGATCTATGTCAAATGATATCTCTCTGTGTGTCTATTGCCATCAGTTATCTATCTGTCTATCTATCGATATATCTATCTCAGTCTGTTCATTATCTATCTATCTATCTATCTAAGTCAGTTCATATCTATCTATCTCTCTATATCAGAGTGTTTTATAAATCTTAATCTGTAATGATTTTCTCAGGCGTACATGTCTCCCAAGAAAAATATCTTCTTCTTCTAAATACCGTTGGCGAAACTGGCCCTCCACTATTTCCTGTCTTTGTATCTCTTACTAAACCTCCTGATTACTCTTTCATCTTCCCACTCATTACTAATGTTTCTTTTTTCTAATTTTCCACATCCGTTAACCCCTTATGCCGTAGTGGCTTTAGTGCCTTGCATGGAGTGAATTCGATTAAAATATAGAAGAATTTCTTATTAAGAGTAATAAGAACTGTCATTGTGATATAAAATTTTCCAAACTCTTTTCTCTAGCCTTAGAAATTTCAGCTGTCTCTTCCTGATGCTATGTGGCCTTTTTGTTTCCATTTTCTCTAAAAATAGTTGCTTACATATTAGCTTTGTGATAATTGAAGCAACCTTCTGTAGAAACACATTTCTGTTGCCTTAAGTCTCATATCTTATCTCTGACTAGATTCTCCAACATTCACTGCCATATAGGAAAAATGATATTACATAAACGTGCAGTACTCTTTCCTTTAAAGTGTTTAGCGAAATATTTCTGTTTATTAATAACTAGCAGTAGAGCCCGGCGTTGCCCGCGGATGTAACAGTAAGAGATAGATCAAGTATTGACCATCATAAAGACTGAAAAATAAAATTGACAAAGATTATTGTTTAAGGTTGACGGACACGCATGTCTTAATTAGTTTTATTTTTTTTTTTTTACGAATTGGTCAAACCCAAACTCAAACAAAAACATTGTTTTCAATCGTTATGAGTCTATTGAATAGAATTTTATTATAAACAATTGTCTTGTAAATGGAATTTTTAAAGCATTCTGAATGTAAAAATAAAGAAAAAAGTGTGCAAGACAATAAGAAACACTACCTGCCAAAAAAATGTCAAGTTTT
This sequence comes from Acanthosepion lycidas, assembly GCA_963932145.1. Classification (NCBI taxonomy): domain Eukaryota; kingdom Metazoa; phylum Mollusca; class Cephalopoda; order Sepiida; family Sepiidae; genus Acanthosepion; species Acanthosepion lycidas. Next base: position 6,799,129 of record OZ010609.1, on the reverse strand, counting down.
GTTGAAATCGGTTGAAAAATGTAGGAAATTCGATCCCATATATAAACGAACACATACACACACACAAACACACACACACACACACACACTGACAGACACACAAACAAACAACCTGGGTTTTATAATAAGTATAGCTCGATATGAGTTGTCCCCCTTTCATTCTCGCGATGCCTCTTAATCATGTTTTCAAATTGATTTCGTGCAAAAACAATTGTGTTTTTTCCAATTTCTGGCGCTGTCAGAACCACCACAAGGTAATTTTACGTAGTCCTATGAAGTTTTATTGAAATCGGTTGAAAAATGTAGGAAATCCGATGCAATATATAAACGGACAGACACACACAACCTGCGTTTTTCAAGGCTTCTTTCACTTATCCAATGCGCTTATGGATTTCAGTGTATCACTTTCCTCTCTCTCTACTTAAACGCTTCTCACGTGTCTATATCTTTATACTTTTTTGATTTCCATATCACCAATTTGTAAATTGATCCAAAATTAATCTATAAAAATTAAAATGCAATTTACTGTCCTCCTCATTACTCTTCTTTTGTTCTTGCTTCTTATTAATGTTTCTGTTTTATAATACTTCCACAGCCAGTATCACCTTGTGTCTTATTGGCTTTACTGCTTGCATAGGGTGAAATCGTTTAAAAAAATAATCCCTGTTAATGATGTTGGAAAAATAACAAAGCTGTCCCGTCCTAGGAATGGTAACATTCTGTGGACTCTGCATTTGGCAATAACGATATATACCGAGCCAAAGAAACCATATAAAATCAGATCATACCCTAAAATAAATGCCCCCGCCGGAGTATATAAAACGCCCCACATCTTACTGCAGCCTATACAACTAGATCCTCTTATACACCGATGAATTACATTTGCTAATTCCAGTGCCCCTCCTTTGGGACATTAATCCACAATCGTTTCATGGATTATTTCGAACAACGGAAATAGAGTATCCTCATCAGATTACCCTCATTAAATTACCCTTAACGTTAAAATTTACTTTGACGTCACATAAGTTCAGATCGCTCACGTTTTGCACATTCCTTTTGCTAATAAAGTTGTTTTGAAATATGGAAGTCTAGGACATTGTTAAAGGTTTATTGATATATCTATTTGAAAAAAACAACAATTTATAAATACATAACTTGCTTCAAATAAAGAGAAGAGTTGAAAAGTGACCGCGCTAGCATCTGCATTCGATGTGGACGAAATAAAAACCTGGTGTTAGTGATTTCAATGAGGTTCTATCGGCGATTACTGATATAAAAATTAACATCCGTCAGTTAGATAAGTTCACATTGAAAATTTAAAGTAGAACAGAATTTCGGGCAGTAGGGAACCCAAACGAGACTGACCTTTGGAAGGTGGGAGTATGCGGTGTCTACGGGGAATTTTTGCCCGCGACTAGACGCTCGTCGCCCCCTATAAAAGTCAGTCTTGTGCCACATCCCGCCTTGTGGAGAGGGTTTGGTAAGTAGCAGTAGAAGCAGTAGCCTTTGCTGAAAACAGTTAGTCATTCACGGCTAAACATTCTCTTCCATAGTTTCTATTCTATGTTTCCCTCTACCAAAAGATAATAAACTTCCTGTTAAGCTAATTCCGTTTTTTTTAATGTTGCTTTTGATAACACTTGCAACAATGAAATTACTTCACATATGCGTGGCAGAGAGCATGGTTTATAATAAAATATAATTTTTTTGTTACTTCGAGGTTTAGTAAAATATTTACAATTTCAAAATGACTTGTTATTCTTTATTTATTGGTAAAATGTTTTGTTTCTCTTAAAGAATGATATCGTATAGAGTGTGGAAGTTACATTTGACATGCAATTTTTTCTAGGGTAATATATTTCCATATACTTCGAGAAAAGCAAGGATTCATTTTTCCCCAGAAGAGGAAAAAATACAAGCCGATTATTAAATACACTATTTACATTATTCGGATTA